>CM021781.1:7189913-7450730 GCA_011076525.1 Nettapus auritus | reverse complement strand
AGCAGCAGCAGCCCGGGGGATTCCTCCTGGTTCCTCCTGTCCTGGGGGCGTGGGGGCCAAGAGGAGCCTGGAGGAGTGGAGCTGAAGGATGGGAGCGAAAGGCAGCCTGGCTGGGATGAGTCCGGCTGCTGGAGGGGTGCTGTGGGGTGCTGAGGGATGTTGTGGGGTGCTGTAGGGTGCTGCAGGCTGTGCCCACCAGCCAGGGCTGCCGCTCTCTCGGGCAGGTGGCACCAGGAGGGCCCTTGTCCCTCCCCAAAGTATTTACAGGATTAAACGAAGCTAAATTGGGCCCGGAGAGGCACAAGCTCCACGCTCACAACCCCTCCTGATGCTTTTGGGGCAGGGGAGGATGAACCAAAGGAGGACAAATTGGGGGTCTCGACAGAAAGCAGCTCTTTGGTCCTGCTGCTTCTCTGACTTTATCCTTTCTGGTGCCCTTCTCACGTCCCGACCTCCCCAGCACTGCTGAGGGATGGGGTCGGTGCTCATGGGGGCGGTGGGAGGCAGGCGGGCACCGATGACCCTAGAGTGGGGAAGGGGGAAGGCTGATGCTGTGATGGGAAGTGTTTGGCATCTGTTTTTTTGACTGGAAAAATGTGCGTAGTGAGTGGGGCTGTTTGGTCTGGGCCTCGTCTGCATTGATCCAGAGCTGTGGACAAAAACGGAACCAGCGCTGTTGGGGGTCAGTGTGCGAGGCAGGGGCTGGCACCGGCACGTGTAGGGCACCTCTGGCAAAGGGACTGGCAGCCCAAATACCGGGGTTTGCATCCTGACCCTGCCGGGGGTCAAGAACAAGAGCACTCTATCACCGTGGCTGCGGGTTGGAGGGTATAATTCTTCTAGGAGAGCCAGAAAATTACAGGTGTAAAAAGACGTCGAGAGCTCAGTCCCCTGCTCATGCTGTGGAATGCAGGCTGCATTCCTATGGAGCGCTTTGCACGAAGTCTGGGCTTCAGCCTTCCCTCTGCTGTTTGTGTTTACCCTGTTTACATAGGGGGAAACTGAGGCACGCAGAGGTATTTGTCCCCAGACTTAAATCCTGTAAGGAGCCTGCAGAGCACAGCTGAGTTGTCCTGGCTCCCATCGCATGACCTGCTCGAAGAGGACGAGCCCTTTTGCTGCGTAAGGGGCGCAGGTCATCGAAGCCCCGTCCTTTTTATGACTACTGGTGAGGAGGAATTTCCAGCTGCAGCCGCACCCCGGAGCTCCGCTGGCTGCACGGCCGCATTGCTCGTGCCTCGTAAACGTTTCTGTGCCGGGTTGCCAAGGGAAAGACCCACACAAACAATGGGGAGAACTGGGTGCTGCAAAGTAAATAAGCTGAGCAAACAGGGAGGGGTTCTCGCCTCCGGTCTAATTGCTGCAGGTGTGCTCGGGGCGTTGTGACACTGGAAAGCAAAGGTTGGTGTGCTGTGGGGAATTTCAGCCTTTAACATTGAAACCTGCACCTGAGTGGGGTCAGAAGGTGGCTGCCATCCTGGGCCGGGTTCCTGAAGCTGCAGGCTTGTCTCTTCTCTCCTTCACTGCCTGCTTGGGTTGGAGAAGGGAGCCAACGGTACGCAAGAGGGGCTGGGGCTGGCCGAGCCTCTGCGGGACGCGGAGCCTGAGCGCAGGGAGCGGGGCTGGGGCTGAACTGGCTTCGATGCCTCCTTCGTTCATCCGAGGCCGGGCAGGGAGCCGTGCATGGCCACATCTGACAGCCAGCAGCTCACAGACGGCCGTGCTTTGCTGTGTCAGGAGGGCAAACTGGCAGCAGGTGACGGCGAGCGGGGGTCCTGCTGGCAGCGGGGTCCAGGGGGTGCAGGATGGGAGATGCTGAGTCCCTCCGCAGCGGGGATCCGCGGCTCCATCTGGAGCTCCCACTCACGTGTATGTGTGTGTGCCTGCAGACAGGGCCAGGCAGCACGAGCAGGGTGTGCAGCGACTGCTGGAGGCTCCAGAAGAAACCCCTGGGCTGGGATGCTCCAGGGCCTGATCTGATGTCCTGCAGCTCAGTGCAGTTCGTCTTTGGGGTCAGATAGCTATGCAAGGGCTTTTCATATGAGCAGGGGAGGGGGCGCTCAGGACTGTTTATTCCGGGCATTTTGGAGATTCTGTTTCTCAGTTTCTCAGTTTTTTTTTGCCGTGCCATCCCCTGTACGGTGCCTGCATGCTGCACCTCAGGAAGCAGGGGTCCTGAGCTTGCCTGGTGATTTAAAAGCAACCTGCTCTATCCATCAGGGCTGGCTTCGCTTGATACCTTCCCATTGCTATAGCAACGTGCGCCTCATGGAGGATGCCAGCGTGCTTTCCAGGCAGCAGACTCACAGAAACTGCTTCACCTGCGCCCAAACCGCAACCTCTCAGGAGCAGGGGGGCTGACTGATAACCAGAGGTGCCGAGAAGCTGATGCTGGCTCGCTCAGGCTGCCCCCGCTCTTCCCACCAGAGGCTGTCCCCTGCTACACAGCTGCGGGTGACCATCGGGATGGCTTCAGGGCTGCCTTCCCCCTCCTGGGGTGGCTGCTGCTGCCCCCGTTCAGTGCTTGGGGCTGGCTGGGGACGCATTTGGGGGGCCCTGTGCAGGGCCAAGCAGGAGCGCGGGGCTGTGCAGCAGATGGCACTCTTGTTTTCCCTATGAATTATTGGCTTGGGTTTTGCCTTCGTCAGTGCTGGGAAGGGTCAGCGGTGACAAAGAGGGGGCAGATCTGCTCGGCGGAGCTCCGTGTTTGTGCCTCGCTCACCGAGGAGGAGCCGTGTTCAGCTGCTGGGTGGCGAGAACATGAAGCAGCTCCATCTGTGGAGACCCAAAATCCAACCCAAACCACCCGGGAGCTGCTGTGAGACCTTGGCGAGGCCACGTCAGGCACTGTCCTTCCCTCCCATGAAATGAAAGCCCTGATCCAGAGCTCCCTTTTGTGCCCGTTCCCACTGCCAGCAGCCAAACCATCCCCAGCGTTTCCTTGTGCCCAGCACCGTGTCCTCCCCATCAGGAGGCCGGCAGAGGTGCCGAATTACATGAATTTCCAGGCCCTTTTGGCTCCCAGGCCACCCCAGTGTGCCTGGGGCTCTCGGCGGGGTGCCGGATATTTGCTTTCCTTACCAATTTTTATTTTTTTTCCCCCTGCACTGTCACTTTTGGCCGGGAGTCAAAGACAACACTTGTAGATGGGAGCTGACGTCAAAGGCAGCTCGGCGGTGGCGCGGCAGGGGATCACAGGCTTCCAGGACAGGCTTCCTGCTCCCCCGGGGCTGCAAGTTCATCCCCTGGGAAATCGGGCTTTAGGCAAGCACCAGAGCTCAGGGAATTCGGGGTATCCCAGGGTGTCCCCTTGCAGGTTTCACAGGATGTCCGGTGCTTGGGATGCAAACCCCATGGGACTCAAACCCTGTGGGAAGCAAACCCCACAGAGGCCTTGGCCAGTGCCGGAGGAGCCCGCCTGGCTCCGTAAGCAGCTCAGGGCCCTTTGAAGCCTCCCTCCCGCAGCGGATTTCCCCCCCGCCTGCTTCCTGCCTGTCCCGGCTCTTCACCTCCGGTGTGAAAAGGGCTGGCTGGGTGCGTGGGGGGGGACACGGCTGGTGTCAGACAGGGGTGGCTGAATTATGAGTCCGAGCTCAGGCCGTGCTGGGGCATCTTTTCCTTCCCCAGGAGCCAGGAGCCCCACGTTGGCTGCCTCGTGCCTGGCTGGCCAAGGGGAGCATGAGTCCCGTTCCTCCTCCTGGTTGTTTGAGGGCCCAGTTTTGCTTGGCAGAGGATGAAAGTCCCTGCGGGCTCCAGCCCTGCCTTCAGCATTTCCATGGTGACAGGCGGGCACTTCCGTGCTGTCCCCAGGGCACCGCGGCGGTGCTGCGGCTCTGCGGGGTGGGTTTGGAGCCCCCAGCATGGGGACATCGGGCACGGTCCTGTCCCAGGGCTCGTGTGGGCACAGGTTATCCTGTGCCCCATGGGGTAAGCACTGAAACAGGGAAGGGTTTTGTTCGGCGTGCCTGTGGCACGGATGGGGATGCCTGCAGCCTCCTGGGCACCATTTTCCTGCACGAGACCTCCCAGCTCCTTTGTAGGAGCCAGCGACATGCAGCCAGAGCTTGTGGGGCGGACCCAGGAGGTTTTTGTGGGTCACCCGTGGGTGCCACATCCCCAATTCTGGAGGCCTCACCCAGTACTCGTGGAGCTGGGCGCTGCGCCGGGGGGCTCTGGGTGCTTACACAACTCCCCTTCGCACTGCTCCCACTGCCGCTTGAAAGGGTGTTTAGTTAATAGGATTATAAAGCTTTCCTGTCGTTAGGCAACGGAAATCAATGGAGGGCCTCCAGGGCTGAGCCTCATCCGATTTGCAGCGCGGTCGCTCGATGGCGGTGACGGGCGTGGGGCAGGAGGGGGACGTGCCACCTCCTGTGCTGTGCTCTGCTCCAGGAGGATGCTCTCTGCTGCTGGGACCAGCCACATTTTGTCCTGTTCCAGGGGTTTGGGGAGCTGGGCTGTGGCTGCAGCTGGTGCTTTATGGAAGGGTCTTTGTGCTTTCTTGCCCACCGAACCTGTCAGCATTTGGGTTTGGTCCATACGCCGCACCGTGTCCTTGTTCACCTGCAAGGGGAGCAAACCACGCGTCGGTGTCCAGGCTGAAACGCCTCTTCTGCTCTGATCCAGAGCTGGTCTGGCTCTGGAGAGGTCCACAAAGGCTGTCAGCTCATGCACGGCTGAGGAAGCAGTGCCAGACCTCTCACCTTCGTGCTGGGAGGGTAGACAGCACCTGAACTGGAGCCCTGAAGGAAACCTCCAGGAAAATCAAGCTGCTCCAGGAATCCACCCGTGCAACAAGTGTTCCCATGCCCCTGGCTGGCACAAGCTGCTGAGGAGGGAACTGCACGTGGAGCGGCTTTCTTCAGAGCCCCTCAGCCATAAAGTGAAGAGGGAGGACTGGGAGAGCCTTGGCTTCATGCCTGGGGCTGGGAACCGCTGAGCTGCTCCGGTTGTGTCTGTTATCTCCGAGCCTGTTTGCTGTCTGACAAGCGATACGGGGCAGCGATGTGGCCCCGCCGATAACCTCCTGCCCACGGCTTACATCGCGTAAAACGTGCCCAGGGAGCTGCAGGCTCAGCATTGCAGCATCCTGCAGGCTGGGGGACAGGACCCTCATCCCCTGGCGTGTGTTTGAGCTTCGGTTGGTGACTCGGGGGATGCAGCATCCCCGGCGAGTGCTCCAGGAGCCGTGCATCACATCCCCGTGCCCCGTTTGCCTGCAGGTGTCGATGGCTTTGGACGTATGCCCGCGGAGATGCCCCGGCCTTGCTGCCAGCCTGCTCTCCCTCGGCAGACGGCTGCTGCTCCAGCCTGGCTGCCAGGTGGAATAAACCCTCGCCGGGAAATGATAATTGGTGACAGCAGGGGCTGTCGCGGCTTGCCCGTGTCCTCAGCCCTCCGTGCCCTGCGGCACCGCGCTGTTTGGAGCAGAGATGCTGCTGGAAGCGAGGAGCTCCTGGTTGCGCTGAGCTGGCCAGCGTGGGGCTGGGTGAGAGCCCTGCCATGCTCTGTGTATTGCCCACCCCAATCCCAACAAGGCGGGTGCTGTGATGGGCAGCTTTTTGGGGAGATGCTGTGGCTTCTCCTTAGGTTTGGAGCTGGCTGGGAAGAGCTGTGATGCGCACGCAGCAGCTCGTGGCACCTCTGCAGCCCCCAGCTCCCACACCTGCCGTCTGAGCCCAGCACGGGGAGCTGGGTGCCCCTGCACGAACACAGCCATCCCGGCTATTTGTGCCCAAAGCACGTACAGGCTGCGTGCCGGGGATTTCCCTGCCCGCAAGCTGCGCCCAGGCACCCTCCTGGAGCGGCTCTGCCTGCCCTGCACCTGGGGGCTGCGGTGCGGGTGCCCCCATCCTGGGCTCCATCCCCATCCCCAGAGGGACGTCGTGATGGAAACCCCATCACAGCGTTACCATGGCAGCCTCCAGCAGCTCCCTCCTGACGCCGAACCTGCCGTGACAGCTCAGTATTAGCAGCTCCCGTGGGACCCATTCCAACAGGATCAAGCGCTTTCGGCACGGGACGCTGCAGCTGGAGCGCGAGCGGCAGATCCCGGTTGCGCTGCTGATGCGGGGAAATGGCCTCAGAAGCAGAAAGGGGGCCTGTGGGCACCTCCTGGCCCTTTTCTATGGGGAGAGTGGTCCTCAGCCTCGCTGGCATCCCCCCCTGGTCCTCGCATCCTCTCATGGTCCTCTCATCCCCGCACGTTGCTGCAGTGACCGTCTCCATGGCGACTGGTTCCGAGCGGCCGCATCCAGGCACCACGGCGGGGAGCGATAGGGACGTGTCCCCGTCCCCTCCCCGCAGGACCTGTAGGCTCCTGGGGTGCCTTCCCACCCCCGGGGGAGCGTGGAAGTGGAAATCCCTCAAGTGACAAATGTGTGGAGGAATCCCGAGAAAACTAATTGCTTCTCCACCCCCCCCAACGCTCGCTGCCTTTCTCTTTGCGGCGGTAATTGCTGCTCCGCACCCATTAAACGGCCGTCTCGTGCCTCACGCGGGCTCGACTGAGAATTAATTTTGGATATGTGTCTCTCCTGGGGAGCTCGGGCATTTATTCAATCTGTGGCTGCTGTCAGGAGCGTAGCTTTGAGGGTGCAAGGGCGGCTGCTTGAAGTAAATGCCTAAAATTGAGGGTGCGGTTATAAATGAGTGGGGTTTGTTCTCTTAACTCACTTGGGACAAGGCAGATTCTGAACGGGATTTACAGAAGCACCAGGATACCAAACAAAACCCCTTGTTTTTTGCTGAGGAGTTGGTGTCCTGCCTGCTCAGAGCCTGCTCTGCCTCTCGAGGTGTGCCCGTGGGCTTCCTGCAACCACCCTGTTTGTGCAGAGGGAAGCCACCGGGCTGGGATTTCTGTGCTTTCCAAAGCAGCTTTCCCCTTCCTATTACCGCTAAGTATCGAAGGGGAAGAGCTGCTGGGATTTTCCACTTGCTTTCCACTTGGCACCCTGCTCCGCTTCCCCTTTGCCTCTCTGTCATCCTCACACAGTGAGAACAAACCCGCGGGGTTTGCATCACTTCCCCGAAGCTGGGCATTCTCCTGCAGCGCTGTTTGGGCTCGGGGACAATACGTGGAGTCGCAATTTCCTTAGAAAAACAAACCTGCCGTTGTTATTGCTGTGGGATTTCTTTCGTTTTGTGGAAGCTTTTGATGCCTGACTTCATCAAGCGCTGGGGTCAGCCTTCCCCGGACAGGTCTTTGTCCTCAGGAGCGAGTCACTCGGCGGTAGAAGGAGCTAATGGGCTGGGAGAGGTCGGGCGCTGCTTTTGGGAGCAGTCTGAGTGCTTCCACCGTGGGCTGGGCTCTGACACCCTCCTGTACACAAGTTTGTCACCGAAACCTGCGTCCACCTACACGGAGATTCAGTCGTGGTCCATCCCAATGAGCCCTGCTGAACAAACAAGAAAACCCCAGTGCAAAACTAAACAGGGTGAGGGGTGCCGGGGGAAAGTTTCTCCTCCAGCCTTCGCAGGGCTTCCCCGCTCCGTGGGCTCCGTCCCGTGCTGGGGATCTGTTACTGCTGCTGCCGGAGGGTTTGGGATCATAGCTCACCCAGGGAGGAGTGGGATCGTCCTGTCTGTGCTGGTGTGATGCCAGGGGAACCGTTGCCGTCTGCTCCTGCAGCAGATGTCCCGGTGGCAAAGAGCTTCTCGGGATGGTGCTGCAGTCACTCAGCCCCATCAGAAGGTGCGATCCCGGCCGGCCAAGCCCAGTTTGTTACTGGAAGGTTGTTACTGGAAAGCCGCGCTCTGCTGAGCTGTCGTGGGGTGGCGAGGAACCCGAGCGGGGCCTCGGCGTGGCTTTGAGTCACCTTTCCTGGGAGCGGGGCTGCGGGTGCTGCCCGCGCTGGGGGCGAGTTGCGTGGCCGGTGACGGCAGCGTGAGGCACGGGAGTGTGCGGCGCTTTGAGTCACCGGGACAGCGTGTGCATAGCGAGACGGTGACTCCGTGCCGGGGTGTTCCCTGGGCCGTGGCACTGCCTTGGCAGCACGAAAAGGGCTGGGCAGTTCCCAAAATGCTGCCGGGCTGGGAGACGGCCCCGGAGATGGTGCCTGCTCTGTGCGCAGAGCGGGGTTTAGCGGGGTTCCACAGTGTGGCCCCAAAACCAAGGCATGAGCCAGCTGTGCCATGGGCATTGGGAAAGCAGGGGCTGGGCTACACCATCCTGGATCTCTGCCCTGTGTGCAGCAAGGGGAACCCCAAATCAGGGCCGCTGCTGCCCCCGTTCACCTTGTCTGCACCCCTGGGAGACGTTTCTAGTGTGAGCGTTGGTGCCTCTCGCACAGGTTGGTGCAAATGCTGCAGGAAGATGCTCTTTGTGTCCAAAACACCCCAGTCTGAGCTGCTCTACCCCCAGCAGATCTCCTTTTGGGAGCTGTGGGCTGCCTGGGGTGCAGAAGGCAGCCGGTGCCGTGCTCCCCTGGGCAAAACTTCCCACACAGAACTGACCCCTACAAAAATCTCCAGCGCTTGCTGCCTTTGTTCGGTGCCGCGCTGCGTTTCCAGTGCCATCCCAAGCCCTCTCTGGGTGTGAATTATTGAAGCCTCGCTGTGGTCCTCAGAGCTCAGGAAGGTGTTGATCTGAACCTGCCTCTGACAATGGGAAGCGGGGATGGAGAAGAGGAGAAGGCAAGAAAAGGGGAGGCTCCCGCCCGGATCAGGCATGCTCCCTGCCTCACACCCTCTCATCCTTCCAGCTCTGCCTGTTTGCCTGCCACAACAGCCGGAGGGAAAAGCTGCAGCCTCTGCAGACCCACTTTGATCGCCAGCAGAAATCAACAGCAGGCAGGACCTGTTGTGTCTCGGGGACAATGCGCGGGATCCGCGAGCGCCGCGCATGCAGATGAGGCTTTCAGCATCGCATCAGAGCAAGGTGGGAGCCGGTGGGAGCCAGCACCGGGATCACCCTGAGAGCGAGGAGCGGCTGGGGAGGCAGCGTGCCACGGCATGCTCCCAAAGGGCTGCTCCTCCGACCGCGGGAGCATCGCCCGCTGCACACACACACACACGCACACAGGCGCACTCGCTCACACACGCGCACACACAGCCTCTTGGTGCGGCTCCTCGCAGCCCTTTGATTTGCGAGGAAGGAAATAAGAGCCCTCGGAGCAGCAGCAGCGGCCCGTTGGCAAGATGCGCTGAGAAAATCGAGCAGGGAGAGAGCTCCGGTCTGCTTCCCTGCCTGGCCTGGAGCCCCTCCTGCAAGAGGAGCGGCGGCAGAGAGAGGAGAATGAGCAGCCCCTCCGCGCCGGGGAAGATGGAGGCGAAACCTTTGTTCAACGTGCAGAAGGCTCTGGTGCAGCCCGTGCAGATGTGCATGTTGGATATCCCCCTGAGCGTGCAGGATGACGATGTAAGTGGCAGGCGAGGCGGCTGCCAGCCCCATGGGGGGCTCCGGGGCTGGGTTGGGCGTGCAGGGGGCAGAGAGGAGCCGAGACCCCACCCCAGGGCTTGGTGGACTTGTGGCAAAGTTGAAGGTGCCAAGAGGTGGCACCTCCTCCCGGCGCAGCCCTTTCCTCCCCAAGCGCTGCGTTTGGAGCCAGCCAATTTTGCTCTTGCAAAATCCAAGATGAAAGGAGGAGTCGGGGAGGCAGGGGAAGCTCCCCGCAGGGTGGGAGACTCGCGGTGGCGCTCGGTGCAGAAGGGCAGGTTTCTTGCAGGTGTCTTGGCTGGGGACGGCTCGGAGGTGGTGGCAGAGCTCGGGGCTGCCCTGCCCCATCCCACTGGCACAGTGGGCACCGCTCCTGCCCGCTCGGCTGCAGCAAAGGGCAGGGCTTGGATGCACAAAGTGGCGCTGGCTGCAGCACCGGGGCTGATTTCCCCATGTGTGTGGCTCAGGGCACCCGTCGTCACCTTAACTCTGCCCCTCGCAGAAACACACCGGGAACCTGACCACGCGGGACAGATCCCTGCCCCAAAGCTGCTGGGACCCCAGCGTAGGGACAGCGCTTCCCCCAGCTCACGGTGGGCGAGCAGTCGGCATCCCAGCTCCGCGAGGGTTTGGGATGCGTTCCAGGTGCTGTCAGCATTCAGGGCAGAGCTGCCTCTGCCTGGGGAGCAGGGGAAGCCCCCGCTCTCGCTGTGCCTGCTCAGCATTCGTCCTCACCGCAGGGGCCTTAAATCTGCATTTTTGCTGCTGGAGAGCAGTTAGAATATAATGGTGAACGTTACCTTTCTCTTCTGCATCACCTGTGTGCTTAAAGGGATAAAATGACACCCAGAGGAGCCCTCGGAGGAGGGAGGGCTCCCCTGCGGGCACCGTGCCGGATCCTGGCAGGGGTGGGCAGCCCCAGCCCAGCTCCTCTGCAGGGACGGGCAGGGAGCTCCTATATTTAGAAACGCCCCAGGGCTTTGGCAGCACCCAGGGTGTTGCTGTGCTAACGAGGATACCTGTGACGGTCACTGCAGAGCCAGCAGGGCGTGCCGGGGCTGGGAAGGCACCCCGAAAGCTTGGCAGGGAGGGAAGGAGGGAGGCGAGGGCAGCCTGCGGGGTGCTGGAGCGCGGGAGGAAGGCTCTGACCTCACGGCTGGGTGCTTTATTCTCATTTAGCTCGATTTGTCGGCAGCTCCCACCTCGCCGTAGCCATATCTGAGGCTGGGTTTCCCCGCAGCGTGCGGTCTGGTGTGGGATCCTCAGGATTCACCAGCGCTGGAGACCGACCAGTGCCTGCCTGGGCAGTGGCTGGGACGGGGCGTGGGGATGCCCTGCCCTGGTTGCTCAAAACGACCTCTGCTTGCTAATTGTATCCACGGTTTCATTGCAGAATGGAAATAATAATAATAATTCAGGGGGTTGTGCACCACTGGAGGGATATTTTTTGCTTGGGGTCCCCAGCCCTCCGTCACCGCCGGGGTGTTTCCTCCACTGTGCAGGATGGAACGGGTTAGCGCTTCCCAGTGGGAACCCAAACCGCTGCGAGCACGTTCTCCAGCATCCCCCTTTCCACTCGAATTGGGGCTCCGCCTGTGCGCCTCGTGTGCTTGCGTGAAGGAAACCCGGGGATGCTCGCTGCCTTCCCTTCTCCCAGACAGCGGGGGCGAGGCGGCTGCACCCCCGCAGAGCCGGCACCTCGCCGTGCTTGGAGCCCCCGCAGCGGGGAAGCCCCGGGCGAGGAGCGATGGTGCCTGCAGAGCGATGGGGAAAGTCCTCGCTGGCGGCCAAGGAGCTCCCCCAGCCACGGGCATCGGTGCCTCGTGCCCGCCCAGGGCTGTCCCTGTGCTGTCACCTCACCGGGTGGCATCTCCCGCTCTGCTTCAGCACCTGCAGGCTCACGGGTTGCCTTTCCTTTTGGAGAGGGTGCAAGGAATTTGGGAGATTAGGGAGTGTTACGTGGGGACTTCAGATGCACGCACCTGAGCGGAGCTCTAATAAGTGGATGGGGTCCAGGGACCACGCTAATAAGTGGCCAAATGCTGCCCACTGCCCAGCAGCACTGATCCTGACCCGCTGCGAGCGAGGGAGCACCCAGGCAGGTCCGCAGGAGGCAGGGAGGGGAGTGGATAAAACAAATCTGCATCACGGGAAGGGAGTCGGAGCCTGTGTATGTCACCATGCCCCGCTGCTCTTCGGGGTGCCCCCTGCCTCTCCCCATTGTTTGCCCTTTGCAGCTAAGGGAGGGAGGAAGGGACATGGGCACCCGTGGCCACATCCAGGGGCTGGCACCCCGGCGTGGTGCTGCGTTCCGGGCGGAGGTGGATCTCGTTTCCATCCCCCTCGCTAGTTGTCACTGGGGCTGCCAGTCCCCCCCTTCCATAACCCAGCCGAGCGGTTGCAAAATTTCTCAGGTCGCTTCTCCGGCTGTTATGGGTAGGGATTTCCAAAGCTTTGCTAATAAAGGAGTAACGGTTTCTATATCTGGGAAATGGGGAAATCAATGAGCGGGCTGTCGCAAGCGGTTTAACGGCTTTTGGGGGCACCTCGGCACTTCCCTTGTAGGATGGAGCTGCAAGGCATGCTGTTTCATCAGCTTCCTCGGCAATATCCCCTCCCTGCGAGTGGTGGGGACAGGGACAATGTCCTGTGGTGCTGGGGTGCCGCTGCCTGGGCACATCCCAGGGGGTCGATTCCATGCCCCGGGCTTTGGGAAGCCATCGGGGGAAGGCACCAGCACCCTGCTGAGCCCCCCTTGTCCTCCCTCGCTCCTCGGTGACGTCCTCGTGAGCGCAGTAGGTTTGACTTCAAAGCAGTTAGCAAATATTTTCCACTCCAGTGGGCTAATTAGTTAAATTACATTTCACATGCTAATTTATTCCTCTAATATTATTTTTTTTCCCCATGTACTGATGTACAGGAGGAGATAAAAGCTTGCTTTGACCTTAGAGCCAGGCCCGAAGGAGCTGGAGATGGGAGCGAGCGATCGGTTCCCAGGTTTGCTGTAGCCCAGGTTTATTCCCCGCTGCATTCGGAGATCTCGTTCGGTTGGGCTTTTCGTCTTTTAGCTGACTGCAGCCCGGGTACCTTGGGTGTAATGTCACCTCCTGGCACGTAGACAAAAAACTTGGAGATCAGCACTAATGAGTTACTGATTTCCAGCTCCATTACTCAGAAGCACAGCACCAGTAGGACCTCAGAGTGCTGATAGATGGCAAGGGACGAATCCTGCCCAGAGGGGCTCAGGGCAGCGCCGTCTCCTGCGCACCAGCGGCACCGGGGCTGCCCTGGGGGCTTAGTCTGCTCCTCCACAATCTGCCCTGTGCCAGGGCTGATGGAGCTGGTTGTGCTGGGGCTGGAAACGAGCCTTCCTCGTGGCACTTGGGAGGATGAGTACCTCTGGAAGGAACGCAGATGCTCTCCCCATCCCGAGCCACCAGGGCTCAGCACCCTCCCATGGATGCAGCGGGTGTTTTCGGGTGATGGGATGAGCTGGCAAGTTGGGGAATGCACAACGTGGAAACCTTTTGTCCCTCTGGTGAACTCTTGCTGGTGACCGAGCCCTGCCCAAAGACTCAGCACCCACTCCCCCCTGCAGCATCCCTCCCTTGGGTGGCTTTGCCCACCCATGCCCACCGGGTGGGCTTCCAGCCACCAGAACGAGGAGCTGGAGCTCGCAGGGGTCGCGGGTCGGTCCCAGGCGCTGGGGCGAAGCAGTCGCTGCAAACAGCCCTGCAATGAATCAAACGCTTTGTCGTGTTTATATCAAAGGCTGTTTCTTTTCCACTGCCTGTGCATGGTAGATGTTATCAGGAGGGAGGAGTTGAAAATGAGCGCTGGGACTGTTTCCTGACCACAATTACAGACAAAAACAACAAATCCCTCCATCCTCTGTCTTTTGGCCAAACTCTCCTTTCCCCTCGCGTGAATCATCACTTGGCTTCTTAGAGGAAAACTAGAAACTACGGAAAGTCACAGAGGCTGAAACCTCGTCCGCGAGGGCAGAATTCCAGGAGAGCACTGTGAAATCCCGGGACTTGTGGGAAGCAGCAGAACCCCCCCCCCATTGCATCCCTGCCTCCCTGGGGGCTGGGTTTCACCCCCCCGGTGTGGCTGCCCCATGGGTTCAGAGCATGCAAACAAGGGTGAGGGGACACGGGTGCACTCCTTGCTTGTGGTGTCCGTGCAAGTGGCCATCCTAGGAGCTTTTGGGGCAGTGGTGGTTCCCAAATCCAGCTGCTGCGGGGTTTGGTTGGTGTGCTGGGCTGAGCTTTCACCCTGGGCTAAAGGGATGGGGAACAGGGTCACTGATGGCTGCTGTGTTTGGTTCCTGGGTGCTAATGCAGCTGGAGTCTTCGCCTCCACGTTCGTGCGAGCTCCTCAACCGAATCCACAAGGGGAATGGAGCCATGGGCGTGCTGGGCTGGTGATACTTTAATAAGCAGTCAGCAGGACAGCACCGATGCAGCCGGGCAGATGAGGGTTGCCAAACTGAAATGAGAACCTAGACCTCTGGAGCCTCAAGCAAAGTCTGCCCCAGTGCCTGGGACTCATCCTGCCCGGCCACTCGTCATCACAACCCCAGCAGGAATCTCGGGGTAACCCCACATGCAGCCTGGGACAGGGGTGTCACTGGTGTGATTAAAGCAATGCTAACGCTCCCTGTGCTGCAAGTGCGGGAGGAGCTGATGCTTCCAGGAACTGTCGGACTGATCTGCTCCCAGCGTGTTTTTCTAAGAGATTGGCTGGGTCTGTGCTCGCCAGTGCATGGGGTTGTGTGCTGCAACGTGCAGGCGGGCTGGTGGCTCACTTTGGGCAGAACTTGTGCTTCTTGGTATTTTTAACTCCTGGGGTCATGTTTTAACTCCAGGCTGTCTGCTGCGGGGAGCCGTGGTCCATGGCCAAGGCTTTCAGGTGTCCCCTCGATGCCGCTGCTGGCTGAGAGCAGCATCCCCGGTGCTCGCCTTCCCCTGTGCCTACATGGTAAGGAACTTGCTCTTAAAGTGAAGACTCAGTGTTATGAACCATGAAAGCTGGTTATATCTGAAGGCTGACTTGCTGATTTGTCTTGTGTCCTCTGCTGTGCAGCCTCATGCAGGCATCTCCTCATCCCAGGTCCTTGCTTCTCTCCCAGCTCCTGCTGGGTCGGGGTGCCCTGGCTCTCAGACAGCCTGCGAGCTGGCAGTTCCTGACCTGCTCCTGTTGATGGTTGCCTTTGCTTTTCGAGGCTGGGTGCTGCAAGCTCCTGAGGGCAGTGGGCAGGATCAGGCCCTTGGCTCGGGCATGTTGAGGAGCCGTGCGATGAGCTTGTAGTGTTTGGCCGGGATGTTGGCAACAGGACAGCAAATGCAGAGCAACACCACCAGTGATGCTGGGGCACTGCTTGCTCTGTCTGCCGGGAAATAGCATCCAAAAAAAACCCTAAAAATAACCCCTTCTACTTTTCCTTTTCTTCTCCCTTTAGGCTTCTATGTACTTTGGTCTGAGAGTTTGGGTTTTTTTTTCTTTCATCATAGCAACACACCCCTCTTCCCCCCAGCCCTTCTACTTCCCATCCTGGAAACCGAGCACAAACCAAGAACTGTGAACAGAGAGGTCGGAGGGGAAACACGATTTTTAGCAGCAGCCTCCGGGCTGACCGACCCCAGCAGCCAGGGGCACTTCTGGGGACGGCAGGATGGAGCCAGCTGCTGCGGCCCCCAGGGTCTGGCAGTGTCACGGTCACGGCTCAGGGAGCCCCTGCCCGGGGGGGTCCCGCTTGGGCAGCCCCCGAGCTGCTGGAGCTGGGAAGTGGAGATTAATCCCGCTGTGTGTGAGTGAGAGGGATCAAAAGGAACTGTGAAAATCCCGGATTTCCCTTCCCATTTGGCAGAGGGAAGCAGGGGGCGGGAGACGGACGGGTTGCTCCACCATTTCCCATTGCAGAGGGCTCGACGCCCTGAACCCGTGGGACTTCATCCCTGGTTATTTTGGGGTCAGCACAAGGCTGCGTCCTGGCAGCCGACTCCAACCGAGACCTCCAACAAACCTCAAATTCCAGCGCCCCCTCCCCACGAGGCTGCTCCAGAGAAAAGCTTTGCCAATGGATGTGGATGTTGGGAAGGGAAAGGAAGGCTCTGAAGCAAAGGGAGGCTCTGAAGGGAAGCTCCACGGGGCTCCGGCTTTGGCAAGGAGGTGACTCGGCACACGCCAGCCCAGTGATGCACCTGCGTGCTGCCACGTTGCACGGCTGCGTGTCATGGAAACACTGACACAGCCCCGCAGCAGCGTGTCGCAAACAGCAACAGGGTAATTAACCATCAATACATAATGATGTTTGCCACTGAGATGAAAAAAATCAACACACGGGCTGCTCGGGAGTGGGTTCATCAGCCCAAGCTGTCGGTGTCGTGAGAGCTGACGGAGGGAGAAGCTCGTCGGGGCAGGATGCAGCCGGGCGCTGCGATGTCTTGCTGAAAGTCCTGTCGAAGTTGGATCAGACCCATGGGAAGCAACTCATTGCACTTGTCTTCTGCTTCCTGACCCACCTAAAAATGCCTGGGTCACGCTTCCTAGCCTTCTTTCCTGCAACGAGGGGGCGGAAAACTCTTAAAATCTCTATTTCTACCGAATTGAGGTTAATGGCGAGCTGGTGTCTGCCTGTCTGTGGCCTCCCTCCCCAAGAGACTTCTCAACCTGCTGGCCCACTTCATGCAAATCCGGCGGAGGGCTCGCAGATCATTAGATCTATGCAAAAATGATGAAAGGAGGTAGCTGAGTGGAGGAAAGGAATCTTGCAAATGCCCCGAAAACAGTTGTAGCGTGAGCTCATGTATTATTAGACACCAGAAAATCCACGTGGGAGACGCTGCTTACAAACGCTTTAACCACAAAAACATTTTCAGTCTCAGTTCGTACATTTTTAGGCACCGAAGGCGGCCCCGAGACACAAAACCATAGGAAACGAGACCCGAGCAGTTCCAGCGCTCGCAGGATGACCTTGTTATTTTAACAAAAACCCAAATTCTTCGGCGCTCGCCGCGATCCCTGGAGCCAAGACTCTGAGGAAGAAGAGCATAAATCATGGCGCTGGAGGTAGAGCCATGACCCGGAGGGCCAGCAGCGCCGTGGTCGGACCCGGTGCCGTGCTGTGACTCAGCACCGCCGCCGTTGCTGCTGTTTGTGCCACTGAAACCAAGAGATAAAGCTGGCCCCGTGCCACCGGCGGATGGCATTGTTGGGAAGAGCACTGCTCCAAGCAAACCCAACAAAAAGAGCCGTGCCGGCCATCAGGGGACGCGCCGGAATAACTTCCCCTGCTGAAACAATGCAGAGAGGAAACCTTTTCAAGTGGCTTTTACCGAGGGGAAAATGATTTGGCTTTTTTAAACATCCTTTGGGGTTCTGACAATACCTGGGAAGGCTAAAAGACTTCTGCAGTTCTTAATTGACTTTTCAGCCATGTGGCTGTGTGTCTCGCCGGGGCGATACCCGGCTCGGGCTTTGGACAGTGAAACTTTCCCTTCCCAGCTCTTGCCAGGCTCCTTTCCTGCCTCTCGTGGGGACACTAGAAAGTGTTAAAGCGGGATACTTCCATCTCCACCCACTGCCTCTGCCCTGACCGAGGCGATTTGGCCCAGATGCTGTTGGTGTCAGCAAGCACCTGGATGCTGTCCTATGCCATGGCCCTGCCCCGTTCCTGGCCCTGCCTTCTCGCTGCCGGCCACACCATCGCCACGCTCTGCAGCTGCCTCCAGGCTTCTCCCCTCGCTCCCAACCAAGCCAGCTTCCCTGCAGCTTGCACCGCAGCCTCCCGACGTGCCCGGGTTTTGATGTATGCTTTCCCTGACGCTTGTGCGGCTGAAGGAGATTCAGGGCCATTGTTGGAACATCCTTTTCCATATCCTCCGCGAAAGGGCTCTGTTCCTGTTTAGCTGGATTTCTTTGTTTTAAGTAACCTCAGCTATTTACTTATGGTATTAGCGCTATGCGTGCGGTGCACCTTACTGCTGCTTCGCGTGTTTCCAGGATCTGGCATTTAAATCTGTTCCACCTCACTCCAATTCTAGGCTAACTCCGCATTAAACCTGGGCTATCCTGAGTCTGTTTGGCCTTGCTGCCTGTAGATCTGCTCAGCGTGGCTCTGCAGCCTGCGTGGGTCCCATGTTTAGCTCTGGACATAGTTCAGTTCAGCTCCCCTGTGTTTGTGCTTCTCTCTTGGGCCTCTTAGCAGCTCCACGGCCCCGTTCCCTCCCCTACGTGTGCCCAGACATGTTTCACTAACAGGGATGCTCATGGTGCTGGAAAATGTGCCAGGGTAAGGAGCTGGCGATGAGCAAAGTTTCTTCGTTATCCGTCGGGATTTCTCTGTTGGTCCGCTGCCAGGTCCTCGTGTTTCCGAGAGGCTCCTTTTACAAGATTCAGCTGAACGTGTCAGTTCGGCTCCTTACCGGCACTGCAAAAATGTGCTCGCTGCCCTTGAAAGTACCTTGAAAGGTGAGCAGAGCCCGAGCCCTGCTCTGTGTTTGCCCCATCCAGCTGCCCCAACCTGGTCATGGGGAGCCCTTTTTGCCGTCCGGATGATTTTTAGGGGTCCGCACCAGGCTGGAAGGGGGCATGGGGAGAGAAGGAAACGCTCAGTAATGCCCAGGGAATCCCGTTATGGGTTGAGTTCCCTTTGGGAAGCGGCACAGCAGGGACCCTGCAAGGCTCAAGGGTGCTTTGCCAACGCCTTGCCCCATGTCAGCAACCAAGAGCTCTGTATTTCTGACACACATCATGAAATCTCACTGCGCCGTCTTATTTTCCTGGTGGAGGAGAGAGCCCGTTTTGATTTCAGAAAGGAATTTATCATATCTTCAGGGGTTACGCCCATTCCTGTCTTTCCCTGCCAATTCCTGTGGCTTCGTAACCTTTCTCTTTCCTACCCGTGGTTTGCCTTTTCCCTGCTATCCAGCAGAGGAGTGCAAGCAAGGGTGGAAGCTGCAGTAATTCAGAGCACCTGGGAGCCCCGAGCTGGCCGTATGCTGATTGCTAAGCAACGCAGAAAAATGTTTTTCCTGTTTTTCTTTTGGTTACGAGCACCTTAGGTGGTATTTGTTAAAAGAGCTGACTGAAACATTCCGGCAGAAAGGTGATAGGGAGATAAAAGCCGCCTTTAAAGATGAACGGCTCAAGAAATACGTCTCCCTGTCTGCGGCGTGTCCGGCTGCAGCAGCCCCGTGCCCGCTGACCCCGGCTCCCAAAGTTCAGCCAGAGGGGAGAGGCAGCTCTCACTTGACATGGGGATGTCTGCTGCTAAAAGCCACTGGGGATCCAGCGATCCTCCCCAAAATCCAGCCAGCCCTGGGCAAGCTGCTCTGGTTGTTTCACCACATCCCCCAGCTGCCAGCCACCCTGCGAAGCGCCGGGAGCCCTCTTGGTGCTTTTCCCAAGATGGAGCCTGTTATCTTTGGCTTTCTGTTCATGTTTTGATGTTAGCAGTCGTATTTTGCCCCTTATTTTTTTTTCTGGGTATTTTCTTTTCGCAGTAAGTGTCTGTGTGCTTTCTTTGTGGCAATGTCCCTGTGTGCCTTTCCCCAGAAGTGTCCACACAAGGTGTGCTGTGGTCACTTTCACAGAAAGCGGCTTTGATTTCCCTGTGCGCCCCGTGCTGGCCTTGTTCTGCCGAATTTTAGAGGTCAGCAGGTCTGAAAACCCGAGGCTTAAGTTATCACCTCCTACCCTAATGGAAGACGCTCAAATATTATGGCAAAGCGGATGGTGTGAGCATTAGGATGGAGTGGAAATATTCCTTCAAGCTCATTAGTCTTCAGGCCAGTGGCATAATTATGGTGCCATCGCTGAGCATTGGGCTCTGCAGGAGGCTCCGCAGGAGGTGCCCAGCTGCACGCAGGGGCTGCAGGAAACCCAGCCCAGCAGAGCGGGATGGAGAGGTTCAGATCCTGATTGCCCAGGGATTTGGTGCGCTTCCTTCACTAGGCTCTGACGATAACTTGGAGCTTGCTTCACTGCCTGAGATGTTTGGTGTGCTGCTGGAGGCTGCGCTCCTGAATTAACCCGGTGCCTGATCCTGCTGCCCATGGTTGCAGGTGGGGAGCAGGAGTGACACCAGCAAGGGCACCAAGCACAGGAGAGCCCAGGCAGCCTTCCCCTTCCTTGGTTAAAACCTCCCCTTCCCTGGTTAAAAACTGGCATGGACTGTGATCATAAATAAGAATTGGGGCTGTAAGAGACGGGGCTGGCTGTGATCCATCGGTCCCCAAATAAATTGCGGGAGCTGCTGCTCTAACATTGGCGTGCAGGGGGTACTGAGCGCAGCGCTGATACCACTGCCCCGTCTTGCACAAGTTGTGAGGTTTTTTCCCTGGAGTAGAGGAGGAAGTGGTGCTAGTTCTTTGTTTTATAAAAAGCGCTAATAATAATAATAGTAATTTTCCAGTTGGGCCTGGGCCTTGGAGAGGCGGGGGCAGTGGAAGTGAAAGCTTCAAATGAAAATCTGAGCACCCAGAAAGTTGTGATTCAGGACTCAAAGCAAGCAGTAACAGCGCGACTTCCAGTTAATAATTCTTTTCTATCGACAGTGCTTTTCCTCCCAAGTACCTTACAAACAGGGATGCAAAGGGCTTCCCCAGCCCCTGTGATCCTCCATTTTACGAGCAGTTGGGCACGAAGTGCTGCGGGGACCGACCCGATGCGCTTCGTGAGCTGGTGCCAACCACAGTAATGTTGCAACTCCCGTTCCTGAACTCTTGAGTTCCCAGATTCCTGACTGCTGGGGAAAATCCCCGGTGATGTGGAGTACGGGAACAGGGTCAGCGCGAGTCGTGTCCTGCAGGAAGCGTGCTGCGTTGGAGCAGTGGAAGAAAGTGAAGAGGGCAGCCATCGGCAGGGCTGGTGGAGCTGGGGGGTGCTCGGAGCTCAAATGTGCTGGGGAGAGAACTCGGGGTGTGCTGAGCCCTGGTATTGAGGGAGAAGCCAAAGTCTGAGCCTGCAGGTGTTGATCCAAAGCTGTCGGGAACTGGCATAGCGTTTGCAGAAGCCCCTGGTCGTTACCCGTTCCTCATCGTTAACCGCGTGGGGAAGCCTGCGGGCTGGAGGCTGTGGCAGATGAGCTCAGGTTCGTGATTTGAAAGTGCATGGGTTTGTGTTTATTCAGTCAAAAGCTCATTGCAGGGTGATGGAAAGAAACCAAGTGAGGGATTTCCCACAGCACCCGGTTCCTGCACCCGTCTCTGCTCCTGCTGAAGTCGTCGGGACATTTACAGCTGACGTCAATGCAAAGCGCTCGGTGTGTTGTGAAAAGCTTTTGCTGAGTTTGCCAAATGTAAAATGATTATTATTTTTTTTTTAATGAGTCACTCAATCGTAGATGGTTTCCTTAAATCTCCTGCTCCAGGAGTCACACACGTATAAAATCATGGTAACTTTCAAAAATTTCTCGACCTTCAAGGGTGCAGGGGAGAAGAAGCTCGAGGGTGTGATCCAAGCGGTGCCTTTCAGCTCTACACTTAGAGGCAAAGACGGAGCCCTGAAAAGTTATTTGTTTCAAGTCTCATGGTTTTCAAGAGCTTGGCCCCTGCAGGCTGAGTGTTTGGGGTTAGCTGCGCTGAGCAAACATCCTGAACTTGGGCTCCTGACCCCGCTTTGAGTGTTTTGCTTTTCAGGCCCAGAAGGTTCCCAGGAGAGGAGAAAGGAAACTGGCTGGCTATTTTTAAACCCTCTCAGTTGCCTTCCTGCTTTATATTATTTATTATCCATTATCAAAAGTGTTTCTCCCCTGAAATTATCTTTAGTGGTCAACCGAGGGACCGGTGAAAATGGCCCATCAAACAGAGCTGCAACTTTCCGTAGAGGTCAGACGGAGCTGGAGGGCTTTGCAGGGGTTTGCCAGCTGCAGATGAGTGGTGCTATTATTTGTGATGTGCACGTGGGCAGTGTCAAGTGATTCCCGTTGTGGGCTGCAGTTTCACCACCCTGAGAGCCAAGTAGTACCCAAGGAAAGCTGGGTCTCCTCTCGCAAAGACCCCGCAGCCCAGAGGGGTGGCACCAGTTTTCCCATCTGGGTGCTGCCTGATTTCTGCACGCACCCGGCTAAACGATGTGTGTGACCATCACATTTTATAGCACGTCTCGCTGTATCACACGGGTTCCACGCGACACGGCAGCGGTAAAATCAGCATCGCCCCCAGGAAAGCACCCCAAAGGCGCGGGGCTGCCTCGGGCGGCACAAAGCCCTTGCTCAGGGCTGGGTCCCGTTTCCCAGGGTGTCCCCGGAGGTCCCCTTGACCCTCTGTGGCTCCAGATAAGCAGGACAATAGCCCGCATTGTCCTCGCTCATCCTCCTGCCTGGTAAATTTTCAAGTTTGAAGAGTGTTGCAGCCCTGGCAGCTTTGTTAATCCTTTCCTGCCCGGGCAGGAGGTGCAGGCGGTGGTGCCCTGGGCAGAGCTGGCTGCGCAGAGCACGGCTCCATGTTCTTCTCCTTGGAAATAAAGCTGCGGGGCTGGACGGCCTGGGAGGCTGATGTTATTTCAGCTGTGTGGAGAGAGCTGAGGCGTAAAAGTCTGGGTTTTGATGGTGTCAGCAGCAACTGCGATGCAGTTTATCGGCAGGGCGTGAGGAGGGAAGGGGAAGAGGCAGGGGAGGGTGAGAGCACGCGGAGGGGTGGTGAATGATGAGCAGGTTTGCCTGTTTCTCTTTGCCTCTGAAAGCAAAGTTACGTGGTGTGGTTTCAGCATGGACTTGGGGGCTCGGAGCCTCTCTAATATGGGATCTGCAGCCCCAGTTTCCCTTTCCCTGTGTCCTTGCTGGGCCATACGTTGGTGCCCCAGACCCCACGCACTGGGAGCTGGCATGGGGACGGGGTCAGCCCCTGCTCCCAGCACTGGCTTGCTGCAGGGCCCCACAAATGTCCCTTCATCTCCATGGGGCCATCACCCCATAAAGTCCAGCTGGGGACTTCGGTGCTTCCAACACAGCACCGTGGGGGCTGAATGCAACCGGCCTGAGCGTTACCACGTGCCGTCAATCTCCACGCAGACCCAGAATGATTAGGGTAACATTTCATGCTGGGTGTGGGGTGGGGTGGTCTCCGGCCCCCCGTTTCTCCCATCCTGGTGGCGTGAAGCCCCCCTCTCCAGCACCACGTCCCCCAGTGTCACCTCCACGCCTCGCCCCCTTTCCCCCCCCCAGCTCCGTGCTCTGCCGAGGGGGGCAGCCCCCTTTACAAGCTTTCCCCTCCTCCTTCCTTTCCTTGCTCCTTCCCCCGGGGGGGCCGAGCCGAGCCGTGCCGGGCCAGCCCCCGGGGCGGGCGGAGGCTTTGGGGGAGGAAACCAGCTCTCGGCTCCGCGCTGCCATCGGGCTGCTCCGCCGCTCCCTTCGCCCCCCTAGCCCGTTAGGGTTAGGGTTTAGGGTTAGGGGAGGCCCTGCCTTCCCTCGTTTATCCCGGGGCTGGCCGGGGATGCGGTGCCCATGGTGAGCCGCCGGCACCATGCCGCCGCCTCGCCCGCCCCCGAGAAGATGTTCGAGGGCTGCCGGCGGGCGAGGAGCCTTTGGGGCGGCGTGAGGCTGGAGGTGGCCGGCGAGAGCAGCCCCGTGGTGCTGCACAGCTTCACCCAGCTCGACCCCGACCTGCCGCCGCTGGAGGTGAGAGAAAAAGCGGGTGTTTTTTTGTTTTGGGGGGGGCTCAGCCCGCTGGGAGCGGAGCCCTGGTGCTCGTCCTTTTGTGGTTTGGGGCTGGTTTGCAGCATGGGAAAAGCCGGGGTTAGGTATGGGGATAGTTGGGGACAGCCTGCTTTATTTCTTTATATTTATTAAATAACTGGGTGCCCCTGCTTGTCTCAGGGCCATCGAGGGGCAGGCAGGCAGCCAGACTGGGTTCTACTGGGGGAAGCAAAGGGACTCTCCTCCCTCAGAGCAAACAAGGGAAAAGGGCAGATTGTTAAAAATGAGGGCTCCTAATAACTCATTTGAGCCCCCCAGCTGCTGGAGGCAGGAAACTGCTCGGGTCTGAGCTGCCCATAAGGGCTTCAGGCTCGTCCAAGCCCCACAAGTGTCCCCCGGGAAGGTTATGGGCACTGGGAGGACTTTGCTGCAGGATGCAAAATATTTGGGCTGCTCTGGATTCGACCCTGGGCGCTTCAGAGCCGGTCCCCTGGAGGTCTCAGCCCGACCGGTTTGTTGATGGCAGCTGTGCGTGGAGGTGGAGGCAGAGGCACCCAGAATCATCTGAGTCAGAGCTCTGCCTTTTTCCTTCGTAATGGATGATCGGCTTCTGCGCGCCAGGAATGTCATTGATTCTGAGTAAGCGGTGTGTTAAGAGCAGCTCAGCTGGAGGAAGGTTTTGGCGTTCAGAGGTGGTGTTTCCACAGGAGCCCCGAAGGCCGGCGGCACAGGGGTTAAATCAGCGAGGGTCAGGAGCCTGGCTTTGCTGGGATTTAGAGCCAGCTGCAGATGTGCTTCGTGGCTCTGGCTGCTTCCCGCTGGAGGGGGGTGACTGGGGGGGAATCACCGCTGAAACCTCTGCATTACTGTGCAGATATCCGGGGAAGGGAGCCAGCATTTCACAGCGATGGCTCCTTCTCCTTGCTCCGAAGGATCCATCCCATAACCTGCGCTGCAAAGTCCTGCTCAGCCGGGGATGGGATTAGCTCAGGCTCTGTCCATACCAGCTCTCCTCCGGCCTGGCGGTCAGCTCTGCCTAGAGTTCACGAAAACACCATCCAGCTTGCTCTCCCCCCCTGCTCCTCTCTCCTGGGGGTGGGCGTGCTGACATTGTTCGGCGCACATCATCTGGTTCGTGTTATGTCTGGCAGGAAGTCCAGCCTCTCCGGCCCGCCGCGCTCCAGGAGGCTGCAGGGCCGCGCTTTTGGCACGGAGAGTGAGAGGAGCGGGGAGGGGGCAGAAGGGGGGTGTGATGTGGCTTGTTGTGCTTCTACCCCCCCCCCGGGAAAGCTGCCCCGTGCACCCCCCGGAATGAGGCCTTGGACATCGGGAGGGGTTTGGCTGCATCGTGGGGAATGGAGGCTGTGAAAGCAAAGTTTTGGGGGCTGAGAGTGGCTTCGCGTGGCCCCAGCGTGGCAGAGAGGAGAGAGTCCTCCAGCCCTCCTCTGCTGTCCTTGCTGCCTAGATTCCCCTCTGGGCTGTAACGTGGCTCTGTGCTGTGTAACGGGCAGAGCACTGCCAGCATCCCAGCGCCTGGGCTTTCCTCCCGGCCCCGAGGAACTTGCTGACAAATGCCTCCTTCCTCCGTGCCATCCGTTTGCGAGCGGTGGTGAGAAAAGGCACAGCCCGGAGTGGAGTTCAGTGACCCACTGCTTCTCGAGCAGCTCGGAGAGCTGCTAACCTCCTTGAGCTCCCGGGTGAGGGCTCCGTGGTGTTCTCTGGGCCACATGGAGCGGGTTTTGCTCACTGTCGTTACACTGCACAACCAAGGAAAGCACACCAAAAGGCAGAGAAAACAGAGTTGCTGCGACAACTGTGCTGGCAGCAGCCTGGGGTTGTAATCCTCGGGTAAGGTTTCTCTGCGGGATACACCCTTGGAGGAGAAGGTGGATTATTTGAATGCTCCCCCCCGTAGACCATCGCTGTTTTGCTGAGCTCCACTTCTGTCCCCGTGGTGGGAACCTAGGGTTGTGCTCCCCACTCGGCCCTGCACTGGGATGGAGCTGGGCTTGGGGCCGTGCCAGCTGCTGGGGGCCATGCCTGGTCCCAGGGGAATACAGAGGATCCCTGGAAAGCTGCTCAGCAGGTGGTAGGGAACGTGGATCCTGTTTTTCACTGAGTCCCTGCGGATGGCTGTCAGTGGCAGGGCCCTTTGCCTGTATCCCAAGCAACGGTATCGATCTCCCAGGCACCGCGCCGAGGTGGCCGTTCAAGGGCTTGTGACCACGTGCTGCCAAGCGTTCTCCTGCTGATTTTAACTGTGGGGAATGGAAAGTTTATACCGAGCCTCACTAGCGACCGACCAAGCTGCTTTGCACACCTTTTGCTTTGATCTTTCCACTTCCAATCCAGCCCAAATCAGCGGTGAGTGTCCCAGTGCAAATTTATTTGGTGGTTCTCCTCCTGCTCCTTGCTGGAGATGCGTGCTATAAACACAACCGCAGATGACGCAGACTGAAACTTTCATGAGACTGGCATCGCTGAACCTCCAGACAAATGGTGAAGGCTGACACATATTGAAAAAGCTTGTATTGTTGCTATTTTGGCTCTATTTGTTTTCTAAACAATTAGGAGACTTTCAGTTGCTAAACATCCTCAAAAACTCAAATTGCTCAGCCCAGATGCCTCGGAGGTCAGTGCTTGTGCTTTATAGCCGGGAAGGAGGGGTGAAGATCTCTCCTAAAAGCCATTTTCTTTTAGCTTCCAGTGGTGCCTGTGGAAGAAGATCCTTTTCTCCCAGCCTCTTCCCCTCCCCGAGGCACAACCTGATATGCCCCGTGCAATTTGCGAGATGAACATCATCTGCTGGTACTTCTCGCATGGGGACCTGCCTTGTGGCTCCCTTCCAGAAGGGTTTGGAGGCGGCGACGAGGCTGGGAGCAAGCTGAGATGCTGCTTGTTGGTGGCTGCTGCAGGAAGGGAAGAAAGGAGGTGGGAGGGATTTTTGGTTATTATTTGATATCGTTAGAAGCTGGGGATAGGTTCCAAAATGTGTTTGTATAAGGATCGTGTTACTCAGGGGCTGCCAGGCTACCCCTGTTTCCATAGGGGTAGGAAACCCTCCAGTACTGGGATCTTACTGAGGCTTTAGTGCTGGATTGGCAGCCCTGGCAGAAATCTTGTTTGGCTCCACCTGGCCCCCAGGGTCCTCACTTGGCCCTCCAGAGTCCCCTAGATCACACTATCACTCTGCCACGGCCCCTTTATGTCCTAGCTGTGGGTGTGGGATTACCAGGCAGGGACAACTGAATGCAAGCTTGGAGAGTTTCTGCGCTTCCCTGTGCCTAGGTTTGGGGGTGGAATGAACTCAGATTTTTCAGGAAAAGAGCAAAAGGATGGATTTTGCAGGAAAAGAGCAAAAGAACTGCTGAGCTGCAGGGATGTCTCACTAGCTCAGCTCCTCTGCTGTGGTGGTGGGGAGGTTGGCAGCAACCACCCAACGTTTCAGGCCAGAGCACAGCCTGTTTTCAGGGACGTGTGAGTTGGTCCGGCCATAAGCCTGACTTCACCATGAGTGGCTTCTCCATCACCCTTTCTGCCTCCCTAATTGCCGGCCGCTGCATCCCCCGAGGGACATGTAATTGAAGGAGCAGAGAGCTTATTTAGGTCACTGCAGACCACACGTAGAGGCTGTGCATCCCCTACTTGTACTTTCTCTAGCACTCTTATCTCCAAAGCTGCCTGAGTGACTGTTTTTCAAGCAGTTGTGTTCCTTTTATTTGAATGCATACTTGCAGCAGGGCTGTTTCAGTTCTCAAATATTTCTCTATCTCCCACAGACCCAGCAAGGGAGGGGAGAAAGCTGTAGCCAAGGAACAAGATTTGGACACAAGGCTGGTTGTGGCGGGCAAGGGAGCATGCTGCAGCTGGGGGGAGGCCTTCCATACATTGATTTGTTTATCCCATGTTCTTCCTGTGCACAGTGCTGGGTTAGACACAAGGGCAGCATCCTTGGCCTACCCAAAATGTGTGTTGCTCATCGAAGGCCTGCGGGACCTTCACCCTGCATCTGTGCGCTGAAAGATGAGCCTGGCATGAATGCTCATATGAGGAGGTGGTTGGTGCCTGACAGAAATGGGTTGAGCATCCTGGTGAAACTATATTGTAGCTTCTGTACAAGCCTGGAAGAGCTGCGGGTGGGGGAAGAAGAACCGAGTAGTTTGGCTCCTTCAATTGTCAGAGTTTCTCGTTCCTGCCCCAGCACAGGGACTGACCGCACGATGCAGCCCTGACCCTCAGAGCTCATCCAGCTCGCTCAGCACCCTCTGCAATACCGATGTGCCTGGACTTTGCTCCTGAGTCGTTAGGGAGTCCTCAGCTCTGGCACAAGCGAGCCCAGCCGCTCCCCGGGGATCAGCTAGGGACTGATAAGCGAGGGCAGGGAGCGGGTGCTGCCCAGCGAGCTGGCTCAGGGTGCTGCGGCTGGCCAACGCTGAAGTGGCTGTGCTCACGCGTGTAATGCTGTGTTTGCAGAAGGGCTCTTGTGGAGTGGCCTTTTGTTCCTGTAACACCTGGCAGCAGCTCTCCCAGAGGCAGGAGAGAAGTCCTTCCCAAATCTTGGCAGCGAGCTCATGCCGATCTGCCTCAGTGCGGTGATGTGGTGGCTGCAGCACCCAGCACTGCCGCTCCTCTCCATGCCTTTGGTTTGGTTTGTGTTTATGACATGCAAACAATCCCTAAAGCTGACAGCTATGTTCCAGGGCTGCCTTGGTACAGATTCCTACAGGGCACCACATTTTTATTAAATAACGAGAGAGAGTTTAGCAAGTTACATGACATTGAAACGCTGGTGGGGATGAAGCACCACAGAGGCACGCGCATGGCCCATTTATCTCACATAGCTCGGCGGCAGTGAGTTTGCTTTCATTCCACCATTGGTATGTTGACGAGCCCTGCTATGGGATTGGGTGAGGTGTCCCCCAGCCCCACATGCCGTGTCCCTGGACGCTGTGGAGGCAGCATGGAGGTGGTTCCAGTTGCCAGACAGCAGGCTGCGTCCTCAGAGCTGGCAGCAGAGGGGAAAAAATAATAAAAAAGTTGTTTTGACTTGCAAACAGCACAGATTGGAGAGGAAAGTCATCAGAGGCAACTTAATCTGGAATGCTGATGCATTATTTTTAGTGTGGCTTTTCTTTCTGCTAACCACACTTTAACAAACAGCAGCTGAGCCGAGGGCCTGTGTGGAGACCTGGTTTTAAAGGGCTTGCTACCCGTCTTACCAGAGCTGCTCTTCATGTCAGGGAGCAAAACCACAGTGTTTCCCTGCTCTTTGCAGTGGTCATGTCTCCATGGTGACCCAAAAGCTGAGAGCCCTCACTTCTGAGGTTGGTGTTTTGGTTGTGAAATGATGTGTGCTGGGCTTGGGTTGCTCTAAACCTGGCCTCGGCTCAGGAAACCATCTGGCAGCCACGCTGGGCAAGGCAGAGCACGCTGCCCAAGGCTGCTGGTGGCCATCTCATTGGGATTTTTGATTTTCTGGGTGACACAGGCTGCGAGATCCCATCCCGGAGCTGCAGTGGGAGCTGGTGCTGGGACAGCCCGGGCTGGGCTCCCTCTGAGCTCGTGCTCGGCGGTGACTCAGAGCACAGCCGTGGCGCTCTGTGGGCGTCACAACAAAGCGCTCCTTCCCTCGGCTGCTATGTTGGGGTGGCACCCCACAAAACCCCTCTCTCCCAGTCCTCATTTTCACAGATTTCAGCACATTCCCCTGCAAAAGTTGTCTCTAAGATGAGGGGAATGCTTGAGGCTTGATGACCCATCTTGGTCCCAGGCAATGTCACGTGAAAGGAGCCGAGGCAGGAACGTGGGCGCTGCCACCCATTTTGCACTGACACTGTCCCACTGTTGTTTTGTGAGTCAAATTTTGGTTGGGTTTGTCCCAAAAACTCATTTTGAAGCAGAGAGCGAGCAACGGGGATGTTCAGCCCTGGTACCAGGCATCTGTCCAGCCCAGGACAGCAGACAAGCCCAGCTGGGCCCGTGCTGGCTTGCCTAGTGCTGCGTGCGGCACAGCGAGGCTTTGGTGTAGTTTTGCCACAAAACAAACAAACAAACAAAAAAGCTTTGTGATGTGACTGTCTGCAAGTGGGAGGGTAGATGGCAAAGTGGAATAACTCCGCGTGAAGCTGCCTGCTCTCTCTGGCACTCAACATATTTTGGGTAATGCTGGCAGGGGGTTTGCTGCTGCAGGTCCCTCTCTGGCTGATGCTCAGACAGGGTCAGCTGCAGGAGCCACATTTACAGGCATGGGGAGAATGGTCCTAGTAACTGGGGATGGAATTGGGGCTGGGGGAGACTCATCTCACCCTGGATACCCGCCTTTCTCCTGCCACAGCCTCTCTGGATGTGCAGGATCCGGCACACCCAGCTCCCGGGGCAGGGCTCAGGTCCAAGCCTCGCTGCTTGGGCTCCCGGAGTGCATGTTCAGGCACTTGACAACAGCTAGATTTTTTTTTTTCTTTCCAGTTGTTTTCTCTCCAAAGGTGCCAATTAAAATTAAACTCTCAGTTGCTTCAGCTGTGGAAATCAGACCAACTTAGTTGACTTAGCATCCTGACTCTAGGCCCCCCAGGTGTCGGCTTGTTGACTCCTGCCTCTGTACCTGCTTATATAGCACCTACTGCCTCGTTGACACCTAGTTAAGTAATGCTCTGAAGCTGAGATTTTCTTGATTACAAGGCAAAAGCGCTTGCTCTTCCCTCTTCCAGCTTCCCACAGCCGGCAAAGCCGCCGCAGGGAGGGGAAGAGGTGGCAGGGAGCCATCCAAGGGCAAAACGTCCCCCACTCAGCCCCATGGCAGCCCTTCCTGGAGCAAAGGGGTGGCCAGAAGCCCAGAGCTGGGATGTGACAGGGGCTGTGGGTGGCAGGAGGAGGCTGGGACCAGCCGGGGTCAGCCCGCAGCTCCGCAGCAAATGGAGGCACCCGACATCATGCCGGACGGGGTGGGAGTCGGGTGCGAGGGGCACGGCTGGCAAACAAAGGCTCGCTTTTATTCCTTTCACCAGCAGCCCCTCGCTGCTGCCTCCCTGCCCTGGATTGTTCGTGCGTTTTCTCTGCTTCAGCTGTTTACTGGGTCACCCCGCCGCGGACACGCACACAAAGAGCGAGCCATCCGCCGAGGCCGTCCCTGCGCCACTGGCACCGCAAGCCCCTCTGCAGCCCGGGGAACACAGTGGTGGCATTGAGCCGGGCTGGGAGAGCGCCCGAGCCTGCCCTGCTGTGGGGCTGGGGGCATCGGGAGCCTCCCACCACCTCCCAGGCATCCTCCTCCTCTGGGATTTTGGGGCAGGGGGGTTCTGGGCTCGTCAGTCCTGCCCACGCTTGGATCGCACCAGCTTCGGTGGAGCGAACATGAGTCAACGTAGGCCAGTGTAAACACATGGGTGGACACATTCACTTCACGAGGGCTTATTTTGGTGCAGCTTATCTACGCTAAGGATGTGTCTGAGCTGAATCGAAATGAACCTTGCTCAAATTAAAACGAGGGGTTGCAGCGCAGTTACCGCAAGCCAGACGGCAGCCAGACAGCTGTGGGTTTTGGACAGCCTCCAGTTTGTCCACCCCAATATGTGCACCTTTGAGATGACAGAAAGATAAGACTACTTTTTTTTTTTTTTCCATTTTTTTTTTCCCATTGCAAGCAAAGAGCCAGTAAGTGAGTGCACAGTCTGCTATGTACAGGTTATCCAGGCTGCTCAGGAAAGGTGAAGGCAAAACTCCAGCCCCATGTGTGTTTCCTTGGTGCAGGTCACCCATGTGGTGGGAGCAAGGGGAGGTTTGGGCAAAAAAGCTGCTCCTAGGGCAATTGATGCTTCTTAAAATTAAATTTTTGGCTGGCTAGACTGGCACATAGGCTGCAAGCTGAGAGCAGGAGAGTATTTATTGAAGGCTTTGTGTTTCTGGGAATGTAAAGACTTTTGGGAACTCGCTAGCTTGAAAATGCTGATGCATGCAAGGGAGAAAGCGTTTCCCTGGATCTGCAACGACAAACACATCTGTGTGTCCCGTGCTGGTCCTGCAGTCAGAAATACACTGGTTAACAGGCGTTAAGACATAATTGAAAACTCAGCAGTGAGGATCCCAGTGAGTTGCAGTCTGTCAGCTCCAACGCCGACCCAGGCGCTTCCCCTTCGCTGACACGCTGCAGTTCTTGCTGACGCAGAGGTAGCACGCTTGGTGCGAAGGGCCCCGTTCCAGCATCGGAATCAACAGGGTAGTACAAAGTCAGGTAGGCTTAACTGTCTTCTTTTTGGGACACACACACCCTGTTTTCTTCACATTTGAACAAGGCATCACAGGGCTATCATGCTGCATGGGACCTACAGGTGCTACTGTACACCAAAAAATGCATTTCAGTTTTTGAGCTTGTTTCTGTGACACTCTTTGCAGATTTCTCTGTTCCACCTCGGTGAAATACAGACCTTTGTTCCGAGCCGAAATGACTTACCGTGAACCACTTGATCTTTATTTACTCTTACAGAGCAATAGGCATTAATTTTTTATACACCAGTTGTCACCAGCCACGTGGTTCTGGTTTCACTTCCAGTAATTAGCCTCCGGGCGAGTTCGTAGTGGAGCGGTGGCTCTGCAGGCACAGGCCAGCTGCGTCCCTCGTAAGCAAGGCTGGCTTGGTAGGCGTTGGCGCTGAGCGGGGATGCTGCAGAAACGCACGCCAAAGCGATCACGAACGCAGAGCAAAGCAACGTGGAGCAAGAGCTGGAACTGCTGTGTCAGCCGGATCCTTTTTCCATGAACTTAGAGAGGAAGCAAAACCTGCTGCGCTCAGTTTTCTGCTCCGCTTCAGCAGCCTGCGAAGGGAAGGAACCCTTCCTGGCATGTCCCAGGGTGGGAAGCACGAGGGGAGTCCTGCGCTGGGGGCAGCCTAGGCTGGGCTTTCGCTTAGGATGCAGCTGCCTGGAGGTGCTGGTGGTCTTGATGTGCTCCAGGGTGTAAGGAACGCAGGGTCTGGAATTACACCGCCAGCCACCTGTGGTGTCTCTGGCACTGCCAGTGGCAGATGCAGCTCGCTTTTCCCAGGGGAGTCCCCAGAGCAATCCTGATCTCCTGCAGCCCTCGGAGGCCGGTGGGGATGCAGTGGGCACGCAGCATTTTTGCAGGTCTGACTCTCGATTTCCAGACCATAAACAGAGCAAAAAAGTTTCGATGTGTGGGAAGGCTCCCAGTTTTCTTTGAAAGCAAAACAAATGCGAATGGGGGAGGAATCCAGTGTATCTGCTCTGTCTCGTTTCTGGACCAAGCACTGAGCTCCTAATCCTCGCTCCAGCCACTGACTCACTGCGTGCGAGTCACAAGACGCCTTTGTACCAGATCCTCCAGCCGCTGCTTTCTCTTCTTCCTAAGCCACGCAGGCGGAGACGGCTGCCTTTGAATATCCTCCCCAACCACGCTGGGTTACGGACGCAGGCACCGCCAGCAGGATCAGGCCTGCCCTGTCTCAAACAGTGCCCTCGGGCAGGCCCTGATGGAAGAGGTGCCAAAGCCTCCTGCGAGGCAGACGGGGGTGACAAGTCCCCACCACCACCCATCCCTGCCTGGGGGTGCCGGGGGGATTCACGGCTGCTCCCCGTGGTCCCTGGCTGCAGTTCCCCCTGCTTAAACACCTGAAGCAGAGCAGAAGCGGAGCTGAGCGTGTCAGAGAGCCCCGGCTGTGGAGCCAAGCAGCTGATGGGTGAGAACAGGCCCTCAGCTGTTGCCACTGTCCTGGTATCCTGGCAAAAACACCCCCTTTTCACAGTGGGTTTAAGTTTAGCTTCTGGCCCTTTTTCTATTCTTTTCCTGTTTCCCCCCTCTGTCATTATTTTTTCATGGGCTGTTGGAAGCGTTCCTAGTCTGAAGTGGCTCAGAGGAGGCAGGAAGGAAGGCGGAGAGTGTCGAAAACCTGAAGAAGAAAACACGTCCATCTGCCGAGCACCCCAGCGCTGCAGCTCATCGCAGGGCAGGGGCCGGGATTCGAGCTCCATCAGCAGCGATGTGATACAGCACAGGGGGAAAGGAATGGCCTGAGATGGGCCTCGAGTGCTGGCTGGAGACAGCCGTGATGCCCAGCATAGCTTGGTCACCGCTGGGTTGGTGTTTGGGAGCTCCTGGCCTCGATGGGGCTGCTGACCCAAAGCACGTGCTGCGGGTATCCGTCAGCACCGGGCGCCTTTCCTTTCCCTGAGTGCAGGGAGGTTCAGCAGTGTCTCCGGGTGGTCTCTGCAGCCTTCCCGAGCATGGCTGGGGAAAGGAAACCAAGGAGCCGAAGGGCTGACCAGCAGAGCCCAGGGGGAACATCAGCCCCGGGGGGGTTTTGCCTGGAAGTCCCCACGAGGCAGGGTGTTGTAGGGTGTTTTGCTGCATGTGCTTATTTTGGATGAGCAGGACAGGGGGCACTTCTGCTTCTGCGGTCTGTATCTGTGGTTCACGGAACTGAAGTTGTTTTCCTTTCACTAGATGAAGGTGGATTTTTTTTTCTAATTTCCTTTTACATAACGCCGTGCATTTTCGTTTACATAAGAGGCCCCAAAGTTACCGCCGTGCGTTGCGTGGCTTCGGGATCTGCTCCCGAGGGTGAAACGAAAGTGAACTTGGGGCTTGTGTAAACTGTGGAGGACGTGGTCCTGGGTTTCTTTCGTTTCTGGAAGGGCCAATTTCCCATTGCCAGGGGGAAGGAGTTATTGTGAGAAGGGACTGCAAAGCCCAAACCCGTTGTACTGCCTGCAGAACACACATTTTGCCTTGCCCAGCTGAAAGGGAGCGGAGTAACACCAACATCTTGATCTTTAAACCAGCTGTTGTTCAGGGAGCATCAGTAAAAGCACTTTAAGCAGTCTTGTCTCTTCCGTGTGTGCTGAAATTAATACCTTTTTCCACTAACAGTTCATTATTTTGTGTCTTTGGAGGGCAATGCAGTAAGCCAGGGTCACGTGGGACCAGTGCTCTGAAGACCGGGTAATTGTTGGCTAATTGTGTGTGATGTGCAGGAATGTTGTCATGATCACAGTTAATCCTGTGCTGCGCTCCTGTTTTACTAAACCCACCTTTGTGACTTATCTCAAATACTTTCTAGAATGCGGTTTCCTAGCCAATATTTTCCTTGCTGTTGGGATTTTGCATTTTTCCCCGTTCAGCTGATGAGAAGGAACAAAGGTTCCTGCTGCCCTGTGCCTTGTCCCTCATGCCGCAGCCCTTCTTCCAGGCTTGCTTACAAACCTTGGCTAAATCCTAGAGCTCGTTATTAAACCTCCGTGTGAAGACGTGGGGTTCAGCGCCGTGCCGTGTACCAGAACATGCGCCCGGGAGTGGAAGAGTTGATTGCACGGAGCAGGAATTCCTCCCTGGTGTAGTCACCAAGGCTTTGAACTCAGGTCCGGAGCTCCCTACTGCTCACACAGCCCAGGGCTATCCGCGGCTCCAAGAGGCGGTCTCTGAAACCAGGCAAGCCATCTGGCGCGGCCTCCAGTTTCATATTTCAGGGGATGAACTCCTGCCGAGTTCACTCACTGCTGCTTTTTGCAAAAGCCTCGGACTCTCGCAGAATTGTGCGTCCGATTCCCCCCAGTTCAACACGCGCGGGGTTCTCCCGTGCCCCCATCTGAGCAGGAGCAGGACCGCGTGCTGGGCGGGAGAAACTGGGGGCACGGGGTTGGGTTTGATGTCTTCCCTTTTTTTTTTTGGATGTCCATTTTCTTGAAATGCTTTGTGTCCCGTTTTCCAGGATCCTGAGTTCCTTCCATATGAGTTTGGTGGAGGGTGCAAATGCCGTAGTCATCAGTGTGCTCAGAGTTGGTGCTGTCACAGAAAAGCTTTGCTGAATTTTTGTGTGATCATTTGAAGTGCTGCCTGGGCGTGTTGGCCACATCTCTGATACCAAGACAGTGCAGTGAGTGGAAGGGGCTCTTCACCCACACCTCTGCTCAATTATTTAGGTTAAGGTGCTGGTGAAGAAGGCTTTGCTCGTGGGTGCTGGGCCGTGGTTGTGCCACTGAGGCCTGACTCACGTTCCCTTCTGCTTTCCGAGCTGGAAATCTCCAGCAGACAAGCAGTAGCTGCTGCAGCAGCACTATTTGCCCACATTGTCAGAGCTCTTTTGAGACCATTCTGGGGACGTTTCTCTTCGGCTGACTTTCTGGAAGTCCTACAGGGAGCTGGTGCGAGTGCCAGGCAGGATTTCAGAGCCGTCGGTGCCCATCCCATAACTAAGCCACGACTGGGAGTTCTGGGCTCTGCCAGCCCTGCCTCTGGTCCCTCATCTCCCCACGTGCACAGGGAGAGCTGTGGGTTTGGAGCAGGTGTCGAGGTGGGGCTTCCCCGGCTGTGTCCTGCCGCTGCTTTTTGCTCCGTTAGTTTTTAATGAGCATGTGCTGAATGCGCCATCAGCATTTCGGAGAAAGAGCAGGAGGAAAGAGGAAGCTCACGCAGAATATAAATAACCAAATTTTAAAATGTACCAGTGTAGCAGCTCGCCCGGCTCTTGGCATGAGCCTAGCTGGAAACCGCTCGGAAGCTGCGTACTGTGCATGTGGTTTGCAAAGGGGGAACTTCGGGGGACATCGCGCGAGTCAGCAAGACAGAAAATGAATGAATCCAATAGTCTCGAATATAGGAAGGAAACGAAATTTGCTTCTACGCACATTAAAATTAGGTGCACCCTCTGCACGTGACATGAAATACAAGAGTGGAAACCCTTGCTGTTGTGGCAAGAGTTTCCACTGGAGTTGCACAGCAGCTGCCAGTGATTCATGCCTTGATCCTGGGACATTTTGTCCTCTCGTGTGATTTGATTTCTTTATTAATTTAATCGCATCTCAACAAGCATCTGGTTTTGGATGATGCTTTGTGTCTGGGGTTTATAACTGCCTAGCCAAATCTCTTTTCAGAGTTGGGCTGCACGGGGTCTGGTCCTGCTGGAGCCGGAGCTTTCCTCCATCCCAAACTGGGAAGTTTCCAAAGCTTTTCCTTCGGTATGTTGGAAGCAGCTTCCACAGGTGGAAGAGAGACAACCTGGTCGGCATGGGGTCGAGTTGGGTTGGCGTGGGATTGCTCCAAGTGCCCGATGTAGACACGGGGCTGCAGCAGTGTCGGCAGCGCTCTCTTGGGGTCATGCCAGTCCCTGTGGTTCTCTGCTAAGACGAAGCAGCTTTGTGGGGTTGGGAGCAGCTCACCTGGCCCAGGAGCACCTTGCTGCTCTCACCTTCTGGAGGAGGGCACCTGGGCACCCCGGTGGCTTTGTCCCCTTGCACCAGGGCACAATGGCACAGGTGGCTGCTCTGAGAGGGCTCTCAGCAGCCCAGGGACAAGAGGGAGATGTGGAGGAAGGCTCAGGGCACACCTTGCTGGTGGGTGAGTGCGTTTTGCTCTGGAAATTCAGGCCTGTCTATACCTGAAAGCAAATTTATGCTGTAACTTATCCCAGAGCAAGAGAGAGACAGATGCAGGCGTCCAGGATTTCTGTCTGTCTCTGCGTGGGTGCTGCCAGGGTCGGTTGGATGAGTTTGGGTGTTCACAGCGCAGTTAGGAGCCTCGTGGCACCTCTGAGCTTCAGCAAGCCAAACGCCTTGGCACAAAGTGAGAAGAGCAGGTTCAGTAGCACGTGCGGAAGAAGTCCAATAACCCTGTCCTGAGGGATTCTCTGTCCTCATTCATTACAGCCGTGAGTAAGAGGCTCTTTAAAGTTTTCCCCTTGCTCCCTGAGCTGGTTGTGATTCTCTGCCTTAATTCCTCGCTAATAACAAGTGTTTGACGTGAGCACAGGGCGGTAATAACACAGCGATCACTGCTGTGATGATAAAGGACGGCGATGAGGAGCAGGTTAGAGCAGGCTTGGATCTGTCTGCTCAGGTTTTGCTCGATGCTTTCAGCTCAGCATCTCCTGAGATGTGCGGCATCATCTGGAACCGTGGTCTCGTGTCCACAGGGAGAGCTTTGGGACAGGGGGTTTCATGCCCTGTGGGCTGGCAGAGTGCTGTGCCCCAGCGTGTGGTCACCTCCCACTGCTCGGGAGGGAAGGAGATCCCTGCGGTGTGCAGAGGGATCTGCAGAAATCCTCTTAGGGAGGCGCTGATTCAGCAGAGCGTGGCTGGGAGAGGGCTGGGCCGAACCTGAGGGGGTCTCTGCATCCCCAGAGCAGATACGAGAGCCTCGTGGCTGGGTGCAGCAACCTGTCTGTTTGTCCCCGAGGCCTCCCCACGGCTGCTCCCTGGGGTTTTCCCCCAGATTTGAGCTTCCCTCTTGAGTTTCTGCCCAGCGTGCATGGCCAACGCTGCCTGGAGCTCATGGCCGGTTTGGTTTCACGGTCGTTATTTGTTATCCATGGTGCAAAAAGGCTTGCGAGTGCTTGAGGTGCTCGGGACAGATTACTGAGATTATGTCCAGAGCCAGCAGCAATGTCACCTTACGCCCCGTAAGGCCACAGGGAGGGAAACAGCCAGGGCACGGGGACACGGAGACTTGGCTCTGCCTGGGTGCGGGCTCTGGATTCAGCTCCCCCAAAGGGCTGGTGCTGCCGGTTTTGGGCTGGTGAGCAGGTGAGCAAAATGCCTTTGGCTTGCCAGAACGCCTCGTACAAACTCACAAGAGCATCTCTGCCACCTGTTACCCTCCTTATCTCGTGGTGTATCGTGTTGTCTCGTGCAGAGCTCCACACAGGAGATCGGAGAAGAGCTGGAGGATGGTGTGATCTACAGCATCTCGCTCCGGAAGGTGCAGCTCCATCACACGGCCAACAAAGGGCAGCGGTGGCTGGGGGTAAGCTGGAGCTCAGCCAGCATCACTCCGGGGGATGTTTTCAGATGTTTCCCTGCCAGACACGGTGACCTGATGTGGGGGCTTGGCAGGGTCAATACCAGCCCAGGTCCTGCCCTCTTCTTGCATCCCTGGATGCTCCTGGTCTGGGAGCTTTATTCCTAAGTGATGTATTTATTTGGGAGAGGGGGCTTGGAAGCACACACTGTCCTCTGCCCCATGGGACGAGGAGTGAGGGAAATGATCTGAAGCCTTATTTTTCAAAATGGGGCAACCCTGATTTGCATCTGGATCTCAGCAACCCTGGGGCTTCCTCTCCTCTGGGCTCCCAGGCACTTCAGGGGTCCCCTCTCCCACCTGAGACCCAAACAGCATTGGCTGAGCTGGTGGGACCACATCACGCTGCCATGTGTCTGCTTCATCCAGCCCACTGACTTGTGCTCCTGTCTGGCAGTTTGAGAACGAGTCAGCCTTAAACCTCTACGAGACGTGTAAGGTGCGGACGATAAAAGCTGGGACCTTGGAGAAGCTGGTGGAGTACCTGGTCTCGGCCTTCAAGGGCAATGACTCCACCTACGTCACCATCTTCCTGTGCACGTACCGGGCCTTCGCCACCACCAAGCAAGTGCTGGACCTGCTGCTCAACAGGTGAGGCTGCCCCGTGCCCCAAAATGCAGCTGGGATGGCTGGTGCCTGAGCCCCTTTGGCGGGGAGAGCTTCAGCATCTCCTGCCACGCACTGGAGGTCTGACGGGCTTCTCCCAGCCCCATCAGCAGGAAGGTTTTGGGGTGGGCTGGGGAGGAGATGCTCATCCAGGCCCCCGGCAGAGCTGGGGGTGATGTGGAGGGAGAAGAGGCAGAGCCGAGTGCAGGACCCTCACGGTCTCCTTGCTGTGCCCCGCCAGGTATGGCAAGCTCCACATGCAGGCAAATGGGGACCACGCCAGGCACATTGTGGATGAGAGGATGGAGCTGAAGAAGTAAGTCTGACCATGCCGAGGGTTACCCAGAGACAGGGGGCTCTGGTGGTGGCTCTGTGGTTCTTGCGTGACTGCATGTGATGTCCCACGGGCCCGTGGGTGCACACGGGTACCTTGTGGCACCCAATTCTCACGCAGGCCTGCCCGTGTTCCTCTCCCCACAGCACCATCTCCTCCATCCTGGGTGCCTGGCTGGACCAGTACTCAGAGGACTTCCGCAAGCCCCCAGACTTCGCCTGCCTCAAGCAGCTCATCTCCTACGTGCGCCACAACATCCCCGGCTCAGACCTGGAGCGCCGAGCCCGCATCCTGCTGGCCCAGTTCCAGCAGCAGGAGCAGAGCGAGACCGAAGCGGAAGGTGGGATGGTGGTTCCCTGCTCACGGGGGTGTTTGGGGCTGAGGGGAGAGCGGTACTGGTTAGCATTGAGGGTCTCCAGAGCCTCAGGTCTTCCCAGGTGGCTAAACCACTGTAAACACTGCCTGCGTTTACATGGAGACACACTGGGAAGCTAATCCAGTTGAACTAGAGGTGGTATTTCTAAAGGGATTAGCTAATCTGCCTTTAATCCTTTGTGGACACTTGTATCCAGGTGAAAATGCCCATCCTTCTATCTGAGCCTAGTTTCAAGCCTAGTTTACTTGAGCAGACCAAGATTGGGAGTGCTGAGGTGGGATGTGGGAGTCAGCAGGGGCTGGCATGGGATGTGGTGTGGTGCTCAGCTCGTGGCCACGCTGCGGTGCTCAGCTTCACGCCGTCTCTCGCAGCTGTGGACCACGGCGGCTGCACGTTCCAGCTGGTGGAGGAGAACGGGGTCGGGGATGGGAAATCGGATTTCCTCTCCTTCTCCCCAGAGATGGTGGCGGAACAGTTCACGCTGATGGATGCAGTGAGTACTCATTCAAAAGTGGTGCTCTGCCCACCTGCTGCTCCGGGCACAAGCCTGCCTGCTCCGTTGCTCCCAGCTGCCTCTTTCCCCAAGAAGTCCCATCTCCATCCCCTTATCTTCCAGGAGCTGTTTAAGAAAGTGGTGCCTTACCACTGCCTGGGCTGCATCTGGTCGCAGCGAGACAAGAAAGGCAAAGAGCACCTGGCGCCCACCATCCGTGCCACGGTCTCGCAGTTCAATAGCGTGGCCAACTGCGTCATCGCCACGTGTCTCGGAGACCGGTCCCTGAAGCCGCAGCAGAGGGCTAAGGTGGTGGAGCGGTGGATCGAAGTGGCTCGGGTAGGACAGCACCCTCCCGTTCACCTCCTGCCCCAGCCCAGTGCTGGGATTTTGCAGTCCCTGAATTGCAGCAGGTCCCTTGGCTTTGTTTTTACCACGGAGTCTCCTTGTCTGTCCCCAGGAGTGCCGCATCCTGAAGAACTTCTCCTCCCTCCGAGCCATCCTCTCGGCTCTGCAGTGCAACGCTGTTCACCGGCTGAAGAAGACCTGGGACGAGGTCCTGCGGTGAGCAGCACCTGCTGGGATCCTGCTGGGAGGTCTCAGGGGAGGTTGTGCTGGTGTTGTGGCTCTTTAATGCACGGAGGGGATCGCTGCAGCTTTGGCTTTGCCCAAAACCCAGGGATCTAAGGAGGAAATAAAAGCAGCATTGCCTGCTTCTCCTTTCCATCCGAAACACCCTGGGATAACCTCAGACAGCAGGGCTTGCTGGAGCTGGGAGCTTTGCTGGGGTCATTTGGGTGAGCAGAAGAGAGCCCGAGGAAGCGTGGCACCGTTGCTGACTTCCCCCTGTGTTTCCCCCGAGCAGGGAGAGCTTCCGCACTTTCCACGAGCTCTCAGAGATCTTCTCTGACGAGAACAACCACTCCCTGAGCCGGGAGCTTCTCATCAAGGTACGTGGAAGCGGGCACCCACATCGCTGTACGTCTGACACAGAGCTTAGGCTGATGCTGGCAGAAATCTCTGCATTGCTCCAGCTGGCAACGCTGCTGGGGCTGCAGGCAGGGGTTTCGGAGCAGGCTGGGCTTTTCTGCTTCTCCACCCAAAAGTCGTCATTGCCTGAAGCGCTCAGAGCAATTTAGCCAGCAGAGATAAGCAGTGGGATATGATCCTGTGCACCAGATGACGGCTTCTCCCCAGAGGCAGCTGCGTTTGAACAGCCTGGTGTAAAGGGCAGCGCTCTCGGGAGGCCTCTTGGTTTAAGGTTGGGCTGTGGGGTCTGTGAAAGACTGCAGCCCCAGCATCCTTCCCGCTGCTTTCCAGCCTCGCTGCAGATCGGGGCTGAGATCACACAAAACACAAAAGGGAACAAAACATCCCATTGAGGAGCTGTTTATACAGAGGGCTGGAAATGGGAGCAGCCTTTCCTATTCACTAAAGCTCTCCTCCCTGTTTGCCATGAAAAAGCTCAGCCTTGATTTCCTCCTTTTCCCCTCATTCCTCTTAACCTCCACGAGCAAATTCTACCAGTAACAGTGGGTGTGAAATTCAGCTCCTCTCTTGGCATGATTTCCCACCCGCGCTGATCCCCACCTCTCCCCACCATCCAGGAGGGCACGTCCAAATTCGCCACCTTGGAGATCAACCCCAAGAGGGCTCAGAAGCGGCAGCAGCAGCAGCGAGAGATGGTGAGTGGGGCACGGCCGTTCCCATGTCCCCTTCCTGGTGGCTCTCCGGGCTGGTCTCAAATCTCTGCTGACCTCGGCTGTCCCTTGCTGTCCCTCAGGGCGTGATGCAGGGCACCATCCCCTATCTCGGCACCTTCCTCACGGACCTGGTGATGCTCGACACCGCCATGAAGGATTTCCTGGACGTACGTACCTCCATCTCTCTCCTCCCTCTCTCCTTCCTCTGCCCAGGCATCCCCACAGCCTGGAGTGAAAAATGGGGGCGGTTCGCCGTGCATCTCACTCTGCCCCCCTGTGTGTCCTATATCCAGCGCTTCCCCCTGTGTGTCCTATATCCGATGCTTCCCACTGTGCGTCCTATATCCGATGCTTCGCCCTGTGTGTCCTATATCCAACGCTCCCCCCGTGCCTCCATCCCCTGCCCATGCTCTCGCACTGCCCCTCGGTGGGCACTGCCCGCACTGCAGCGGCTCCAAGCCGGGCAGGCCGGGAGGGATGGGAGCAATTCTCCTTCCCCTGCTTTGTACTGATGTCTGGCTCCTTCTTTTCCAGGGAGGGCTGATCAACTTTGAGAAGAGAAGGAAGGTGAGAGCTTTGCCCTGCCATGGGTATGGGGAGATCCCGGTCCTTCCTAGGCATCTCTGTGCATGGGGCTGGGCTGTTTGGGGGAGTGTGCGAGTGCTGAGGCTGGCAAACAGCTGTTCTGACTGCCTCCATTGGCTGCAGGAGTTTGAAGTCATTGCTCAGATCAAGCTGCTTCAGTCGGCCTGCAACAACTACAGCTTCACGCAGGAGGACCATTTCGTGGACTGGTTCCACAGCCTGGAGCGGCTCAGCGAGGCCGAGAGGTGAGCACGAGCGGGGCCAAGCTGCTGCTGGTGCATGGGGAAGCCCCCAGCTCGACGCCTCTGGCTCTGCAGCCCTCACCGTCCCCTGGTGAGATGCAAACTTCCCCTCCTCTCCCCCCAGCTACGGGCTGTCATGTGAGATCGAGCCACTGTCGGAATCAGCCAGCAACACGCTGAAGGCGAAGAAGAACACGGGCATCATCAAGCGATGGAGCGAGTGAGTCTGCTCATCCCAGCGGGATGTGGGTTGGAGGCGGGTGCTAAGGCCGTGGTCTCTGCAGTGGTACCAGGCCAGCATTCCGTCGCTCCGCTCCCTTCTCACCCTGCCCCTGTCCCTCCTGGCAGCCGGCAGCCACCAAGTACCGAGCCCTGCGCCAGCGGCAGCTCCCACTCCAAGTCCTTCGACCAGCTCAAGTGCGGGCAGTACCTGTGCAGCGGGGACGCCACGGACTCGGTCAGCGTCACCTCTGCCGGCTCCAGCAGCTCGGACGTGGAGGAGATTAACATCAGCTTCATCCCCGAGTCCCCTGACTGCCAGGAGAAGAAGGTACGGGGCAGCTTGTGGGGAGGCAGGTGTGCCCTTCACGTGGGGACAGCCCTCAGCCTGCTTTGGGGCTGGGGGCCTCAGCGTGGCGGGGTCTCGCGCCTCCAGTGGCTGTACGTCCCCCACTGGCGCAGGGCAGTGAGATCCCTCTGGCCTCCCTTCCCCAGCACTCGTACGCCCCGTCTGTGGCTGATGGAGAAGCTAAAACCACTGTGTCCTCCGCATCCCCTCTCCTCCCTGCCCTCCAGTTCTGGGAATCCACCTCCCTCTCCTCCCTGGACACGTCGGGCATCGGCTCGGGCTCCAGCAGTGCCTCGTCCTCCTCCGTCTCCTCCACGCCGGTGACGGCCTCCCGCACCCACAAGCGCTCGGTCTCCGGCATCTCCAGCTACTCGTCCCTCTCGCTGCCCCTCTACAACCAGCAGGTCGATGACTGCTGCATCATCCGCGTCAGCCTGGCTGTGGACAACGGCAACATGTACAAGAGCATCCTGGTTAGCAGCGGGCACCCGCGGGGAATTTGGGTTGGGGGGCTCGCCACACTTGGACGCAGGCATGTCCCACACTGGGAGGAGATGGGGGTTGGAGGTTTTGCAGCATTTTGTCCCCTCTCCGGTTAATAATGCTCTGTGCCTGCAGGTGACGAGCCAGGATAAGACCCCGGTCGTTATCCGCAAGGCCATGGCCAAACACAACTTGGACGGGGACCGGCCTGAAGACTATGAGCTCGTTCAGATCATCTCGGAGGAGAGAGGTGCGTACTGGGATGTGGGGGAGGCTTTCCAGGCCCTGGCTGTGTCCCCAGCTGACCACACCTCAGCCTGGGGAGCGTCAGCGGGGAGCAGTGCTGGGAGGTGGCAGCAGGTGGGTGCCAGCCCCCCGGAACTGCTGGCAGCCCCTTTGGGGAACCCAGCTGACCCCCGTCCTTGGACACTTCCAGAACTGAAAATCCCCGACAACGCCAACGTCTTCTACGCCATGAACTCGGCCGCCAACTACGACTTCGTGCTGAAGAAGCGGGGTTTCTCCAAGGGGGTGAAGATCAAGCACGGCTCCAGCTCCACCCTGCCCAGGATGAAGCAGAAAGGCCTGAAGATCGCCAAAGGCATCTTCTAGCCTCAGCCCCACTGCCACCCCTCACCGACGGGGCCTTGGGGGCAGGCTGCTCCGGGCCCGGCTGCGGCTGGTCCCCGTGCTGCCAGCACGGCAGGGAGCGACCCTCACCTGCTCCGAGAGCCAGGGCGCTTTGGCAACCGGTGGCCTCCGCCTCCCTCTGCACAAGCTCCCGTTTCAATCAGGTCTTTTTTTTTCTACACAGGAAGGCAGCGGGGGGGAATCTCTCTGTTTTATTATTTTTATTTTTAAAACCTTCCACGGTGCGCCACTCGTCCAGCCGCCGGCCTGCCCAGAGCAGGAGCCCGCCTCTCTGCCGTAGGTGCCTTGTGTCCACGCGAGCCAGGGAGTGGAGGCCTGCAGAGGGGTCGTTTGCTACGGGAGCTTCCCAGCGTTGGTTTTACCTCCACGTCCTTATCCTGGGAGAAGCCGCGGACGAGGAGGCACGGGGAAGGGATTCAGCCCCGCGCCGGTGCTGGGAGCCCCAAGAAGGGCTGCGTGCGTGCCGCGATGGAGCGGGTGCCTCGTGCTCTCAATGACTGGAAGCCTTTGCGTGGTCTCACTCCTCTCCCCGATCCAGCTGGACTTCGCCAGCCGCGTTCAAACCTGCACCAAAGATCAAACGCCAGTGTCTCTTCTGCAGGCGGGGGAAGCTTTGCGCGCCTCCCCGTGCCCCCAGAGCTGCCAGCCTAGCGAGGAAGAGGAGAGTGAATTTCTGTCTGAATTTGTGTAAATAGAGACCCTGGGTCTGCGCAGGTGGGTGAGGAGGTGAGACAGAGCTCGGGGTGTTCACAGTACCCTGGTGCCACCGCCTGCCCCCCAGAAAGTGCCACTCACCTTGGGCTTTAACCAGACTTTTTCAAACACTGACCATGGGAGAAGCAGCAATGAGACTTCTTTTGTATAGAACGAAAATGTTTACTTTTTTTTTTTTTTTTTTTTTTTTTCAATATTTATTGGTTGTAAATAGAAGAGATGAACTTGTACATTTTACTAACCCAGCCTCACCCTGCCCTGCAGCCCAGTCCCTCTCCTCTCCCCCCCGGTACTTCCAGCTGCTGGAAGCAGCAGCGTCGCTCTGCCACGCGCTAAGGCACAGACCGCTCTGGCCTCCCTCTGTCCCTTGTTCCTTTACCACTAGTTGATCGAGCAGGGGCAGAGATGCTTATTTTAATGACTGTAGGAAACACTAACCAAAGGGGGGGACTTTTATTCTTTTTTTTTAATTATTATTTTTTATTTTTTTATTTTTTCTTTGCTCCTGGACCTGCTGGGCCATCTCGTTTAAGCACTTCCTCCCACCCCACCCACTCTTTCCTGTCTCTCCATGCTGCCAGGCAGAGGCAATGTGTTTCCCGGCTCCAGGAGAGGGGCCTGGGCTGCAGCAATGGGGGACCAGGGCTGGTGGCAGGAGGTGGTGGGACCTGTGGCACCGGGCGGGGAGAGGCCGCTTTCTTGTTGACCAGCGGGGCTGGCACCAGCTCTGCCAACCCCATGTCCCCTTAGGTAGCATGTCCTGGCCCACCGTGCCCACGCTGCACATGATGGGAGCCGCTGGCACCCTGACGCAGAGGCTGCCTCCTGTTCCCCCCCCCTGCCCGGAGCCTGGTACCAGCACCCCGGGGCCTCCCCATGGCCCCGTGCCGCTCTGTGCCTGCCAGCTCCTGCCCACCCCGCTGTCACCGTCCCCTTCCGCTCCTGCCTTTTTCCCTCGGCAGCTCAGCGTCACCGGAGGGACTGGCTGTACCATATGTATTTTGTACCACTTCAATGAAGGAGCACACTGCCCAGTGTGACTTGTACACAGCAATGTAATTAGTCTTTGCAATAAAATACCGATGCTCAAACGTCCCTGCCCCAAGGCAGGGGTTGTCCTCTCTTCCTTCCCCAAATGCTGGCCTGTTCCTGGAGAAAGGGGAAACGGATCTGACTGTGGATGAGGTGGTGACTGAGCCCGGGGTTGTACCGTGCGGTACGTGAGTCGAGCTTTGTTTTGGGCTTGAATGAAGAAACAAGGCTTTTTTGTTTGCAGACCTAGTTCCTGCTTTCAAGTAACCTTGTTCATTTGAATCTGAGTTGTTGGGCCCGGTACATTTTCCGGTAGCATAAATCTGACCTCTAATTTACTGGTTTTAATCCTTTTCATATTAGCAATGGTTTTAAGAGCAAGGGTTGGTTCTTATCTTGTGAAGATAGTGGTCTGTCTTCGTTTGAGGCACTGTTCCTTTGGTGTTCAAGGGTTCCTTTCCTAGCACGGCCAGCATGTTTATTCTATTTTACAATTGCGCAGACTGTGGTGGAGGTTGCCTGGATGGTGTAATGGCTCTGAGTGTGGGTATTATAGATACAGCTCCAATGCACAGAATTTGTCTTTTGCTACATAGATTACTTTAAAGCTGAGTTTTTGAAAACTAAAGGATTGTATTGTGTAGGCAGGGCTCGTAACGTCATTACATACTAAGGCAGAACTAAGCATCCACATAACTGCAGTCTTCCCAGACAGAGGAATTTCAGAAACAGCTGGAAAATAAGTAAACTCTGGCCTGTTGTTGATAGAAAGCTAGGATTCAGGTGTTTTTCCTGTCATTTTATTCTTATTGCCTGCTCACACCTGAGCACAGGTAGGTATTCTTACCTGGAAGTAGAGTGCCCACAGCATCTCTCCTTTTTTCTAGTTCGCTGCTTGCATTGTACTGTGAAGGGTAAATCTGTTGCACAACCACTTGTGCCTCTGGCCTTGCCAGCACCTACACTTTACCTTGGCTGGTTCTCCCCAGGCAGAACAATACACAGCCCCCCTTACAAAGTCATAAAGCTGTAAGAAATGCCTCTGTACTTACTGTTGTAGCCCATGCTGCAGAGGTAGCAGCACAAGGCAAAGCAGAAGGTTTTCCCAGCGAGCTATAGTGTGTGCACCCATGAGGAGCCAGTCCTCATAACTCTAATGTAAGAGTATATATATCTATATGCATTAGAGCATGTTATCAACCACTAATGATAAACCTTCCACTTGTGACACACTGAGGAATGAACAAGACCCAGGAAATGCCAGCAGATCTTTAATTTCTGTGACTGCACAGTAACAATCCAGCCAGCGATAGCAGACTGATGGCCGGAGTGGGCAACCTCTACGAACCTGAAGCTCTGCCACGTTGCCTTCTTGCAGTCCTTGTTAACTACTGGCAAAGTCAAAATGGAATTGAGAAACGTGTTAGCTAGTAAGGACAACAAATGCTACATCCAACAGAAGGGAATAATTCACTGCCAGGAAGTGTTTTTGTCCTGCTGGCTTTATTACCAGGATCACTGGCTAGGCTTGATGCTGAAGTCATTGCACAGAATTTTAAGTCACCTTAGACAAAGGAAAGAGCAGCACCCTGCCTTTATGGACTCGAGTAACATTAGAGTGCTTTCCCTCAGCACATCCTCAGGCAGTTTTTCTATTTTCCACATGGCCATCAACCCAAGGTGTACTTCTCATAGAGGGAGAGATTTGGGAATGCAACTTCTCCTGTTTTCAGGTGTCATTTCCAGATGGTTTGGATTCTGGTCTCGTCTTGGCAGCCTGGTGAGATGCTACATTAAATGCCATTTGGAGCCCAGCAAGAAATCTATATCCCCTGTCAATGTTTTGAGGGCTTATTATCCAGCAATTATGAAAATGTGGGCAATGGCTCCCGAACATCCAAAACGACAGCCATCAGCAGGTATCACAGTCAGTACAGGTAGGTAGCTGGCAACTTAGTGCAAGTTCTGCTTTCCCACATCCTGTGTATGGTTGCTGAGTCCTCAGCACTCAAGGAACAAGAGCCAAGAATATTCTGTCCAACAGCAGCAAGGCTACTCACTGAGTTTACACATAGTCCAGAATTTCTGTTTCCATTTCATTTTCACTCCCGTCAGAAGGCTTGAAGTCCTCTTCCTCCTCCTCTTCATCATCCTCATCCTCTGCAGACTCATATGCCAGCTGCTCTTTGCCATCTTCATTGCTTGTTGTACTTGAGAAAAGAGCTTAATTGGGAAGAAAGAGAGGAAGACATTCTGATGCATCTCTCAGTGCTATGTGGGGGAATATGCAGTAGAGTTCATAAAACAGAGAAAGGCAGAAGCCTGAGCATTACAGCTAAGGTTGCACACCTTAATAGAATTTTTAAAAAAGAAAAGGAAAAAAAGCAATGTTTTCACACCCCCAGAATGATCTTAGAACAGTGGCCAATCTGCAGTGTCATGTCTCATCTCCTATCTGATTTTGAGCTAATTCACTGGGATATTGATTTGGCCCAGCATCATGCAAAAATAATTTCCTCGCTTCTTGTTTGTAAGATATATGCCATCAATAAAAAGGAAAAAAAATCTTAATGTCACCAAGAGATACATCAGTAAGGATGATATCTTGGCTATCGCTGGGCAAAGACATTTAAAACTTGAAAGCTGTGATACAGGAAAGATTAAAAAGAAATCCTTTACTCCTGGCTATTTTTCCAACCCACATTCACAAGCAGGACAACAGCTGCAGCTCATGCACTGTGATTCACTAAAGCCCAGGGAGCACCAGGTGTAAAAGAGCACTTAATTCTGCACCAGGGCAGCAAATACAGCAACACTGCTTCCCCAGCATTAATAGCAACATCCTGATCCAGTACACAACATCTCAACGTCATCAGGTAGGTAGTAATACACTGCTTGGCACTCTGAGGCTCGGAAACATCCTTACCAGGTCTAGTGGATCTGATGATCTGCTTTATCATCAGGGACATGCTATCGCGCAGATCGTCGCTGGTCTTCGGGAGGCACCACCCATCCCGCTCTGTGCATTCTGTCTCCGTACCATCATTCCGATGGATGATTTTCTGTAGGCTAAAAAGGGGGTGAAATATTAGCCTTCTGCAGTCCCATGCAGGCTTCAAATAAGACAGACTGTGGCTTACTTCAGTTTCATTGAGCTGGACTAGTATATTTGGTTATTCACCTAGCTGTCATACAAGAAAAGAAGTCTGTGTGAAAAGCCTGTTCTGTTTTTATTAAGAAGCTAAACACCTCTTAAGGTGCTGGTCAAGGAGAGCAAGTGTAGTGGACTGGATATAAACAACAGGCTTTGAAATCCAGTGCTAACAGATGACTCAGCTGCAAGTGTGCCATACCTTTCCACATTCAGGTCACAGAGTTGGTAGAACATCTGCCGGTAAGGGGGTAAGGCTCCTTCTCGGAAAATGTAGATGGATTCCTAAGAAGAGCAAAGATCGAAAGGATTTAATGCGCGTTTTGTGGTGTAATGGGGCAACCCTGGCACAAGGCATTTCCTACACAACTCTGTTCCAAGGCAATATCCAAGCTGCAGCTCTAGCTGTAGCTTGTTGCTGCGTAACAGCAGATTGGAGGTTTTGTTCTAGCAAAAAGGAGGAAAAAAATAGACTCCTGTTTAAATATTTATTTTGCCTTGCTGCATTCTGCAAGATGATAAACACGTGGCAATGTTTTGCACTTTGCTGCCCATAAAGTTCTTCAGTTTTATAAATTGAAACAAAATGCTCATGTTTAAGACTAGGAATAAGAGTACAATTCCCATCTCACAGCGTGTAAGAAATATATTCAGTGAACAGCAGATGAAGTTCTGGAGCGACGTGTTCATCTAGCAGATTCCCAGGTAAACTTGTAACCATCGACTCATTCAGGTCTCAAAGAGAAATCTGTGCCCCTAATGCCTTATAAAATAGGAAACGTTCCCTTTTTATGATACCATTTCAAGATTCTGGTAAAAGAGAGTAATGCTTACCTTCAGTTTATACCTGCTGGAGGCAGACTTTTTTGCACTGGATGAACCAGAAGTACCAAATCCCTGCTTCAGATCGTGCACGCTGACTGTATGGCTTACTGAAAGGCAACAGAGGCACGATTAGGGACATATTTCACTATGACATTGTACTGTTGCTTCTGTATGTAAATGCAACTTTGCTGATCAGCAAAAACCAGACCAACCCAGCAACTGAACTGCTGATTCTTCAGAGACGTTACTGGACAGCACATCAGTCACAAGAAAGGTGGTAAGTTTGGCTGTGTTCCTTCCACAGCACATTTGTTGACAATTTTAATCTTTTCTACTATCCTTTAACAAAACACAAGCAAACAAACAAAACAACTCAGCCCCTAATCTGTGCTGTGCTAACACCAAACACGTGAATGCTGAGTTCTCACAATGTTGCTTATGGAACTCTCTTCTGTCTGGCTCAGCCAGACATGTATCAAAGACTCTCCCAATGCTGCTCAGCAGAAGACTCTTCTGTTGGTTTTGACCAATATTACAAATAGGGAGGGAGTTCCACTTTTGGCTTATCTGGAACGCAGGAAGACTTTTCACCACCTGAGACTAAGATGGAGTAAACCAAAGAAAGAGCAGAGCCAGACATCCCGTCTGCTGGCAGAGCATACCTGGCTTTTTGACGGTGATGGGCAGACTGTAGTTATATGTGCTGCGTTTTGCTTTCACTGGCATATCGTTAGGTGCGTAACCTAGAGGTGAAAAAAGAAAACCAATAATGAACTGAAGGCAAGCATTCTGCAGAGTGTCACTAGCTCAGTAATAGGACTGCTGGCCTAGTGTGTGAAATGATCTTTGGGATGTGCTGAATTTGCGAGACAGGGAGAGGTGTCAAATAAAAACTTTTGGTTGGAAAGAGGGATGTCAGCCAGCTGTTCCTGGGGTTTGGAATGTGCCCAGTGAGGGCAGAAATACCACATGGTATAAAGTTTTAAATTAATTTATAGAAGAACTGGAATCAATGAACTTAAAGGATGTCCTCTTCAAAGCAGATACAGCAATAAAAGTTTGAAAACAAATGAGAAGAACTACAGGGATTAACCAGAAAGCAAAGAGGGTGTCTGTGGGTTGGGCCCTTTTACCATATTTCATTCCACAGCGAATTCGGAAGTCCAGTACTTGATAAATCTTTGCTTCAGGATGTTTTCTGGGGTCATACCCAAACCTAACCCATAAGCTCCTCCAGGGACCTGTCAGCTGTGTAAACATACAGGGGTAGACAGTTACAAAAAACAATTGTGTTGCAGAGACTCTTAGAAAATTCTAGTAGTTTCCTGCATTGTCCAATGATTTCTTTTACTAACTCCTTCCTTGCTTTTCACAACCAGTATTTACATACTGAAACTTGGGCAATCGATGCACTGAAGGCCAAATATTTGTATGCCTTTAAAAATCGACTTGCAAGATCACAAGAAAATCTGTTTGGAAAAAGTCTGATACTGTTGCCAGATGGACAATCAATTGTGACCAAATTGTAAAGCAGACTAGAACCAATGCAGCTAACAGTTACTGAACCATCTACAAAGTAACTTTTGTTCAGTAGTAAAGTTTGTTTTCCCTTTTTCTCTTTACATGAAGCTCAGGTACTTAGTGGTGGGAACACAGAACCTGCAGAGAGCCAGGAACATCCAGGTGATCCACCCCTGCACCACCTCCTAGCAGCCTCAGCCAGGACCACGGGCAGATGCCCAGACTTACCATGTAATAGGCCAGATACGGCAACAGGAGTTTCAGCTTGTCTGGGTGGATGTTGACATTGGCTTTTACTGCATTCCGGGACCAGACGGGGCGGACTTCAAAGAGCTAAAATAATACATCATCATTTCAGGTACGTGCCCCTTGCTTACTTTCCTGATGTGACGTTGTCATGCCTTGACAAATATTTATCATATCCATCATTTACAAGGGGAACCGCAGCTGTTCAGGACGTCAAATATTCTGGTATCCCTATCAGAACATGCCAGAACAACCCCACTTGTCTGATAAATTAGATAACACAAGAAGCAAATGCGTATTTGGCTATGGTCACAAAGGACAGCTGGTATCCAATGGGAATTGAACCCAAAAGGCTGGCTTCATAAGCCTGGTGTAATTGGATGGGCCCATATCTTGAATGAGGTTAAGCAGGAAATTTTACGTCACAGAAAACCTTCAGAGAAGCCAACAAGTAGTTGTGATCCCAACAATTTTTTCTGGGAAGTCAAAGAAAATGGCTGCATGCAGTCTTTTTAAGCACAGCATGCAACTCTAGAGTGCTCAGCCCAGCTCAGGGATGTGGCACATACCTTCCTCAGCTCTTCCTCCACCTTCCTATCCACAGCATTGGTGCACACTTTCTTCCAGGTCTGTACAGCAGCATCTAGGGGTTTTGTTGGGACTTCTTCCTCATCAAAGTTCAAAAAGATAGCATTGTGTGGGCGACGGGCCCTGCTGAGGCCAATGAGGTTCTCACCAGACACCTGGGGGTTGTTGTACCCATCCCTAGGAAACAAGGCAAAGGACTGCGTTTGCTTTCTGCCTGTGGCACACGCAGATATATGGCTTTGCTGGGAACACATGAAAATGAAGTATGTTCTTTTGATTTTTGACGTGAAGGGATACAGCTATGTAAGGAGTGGGTCTTATTTTATCCCCAGCTCCCCAGGGAGCTTATTAGTAACTACCTGTAAAGGACTCACCACTGAGAAAAGGTCATTTCAAGTTTTAAAAACAAGCAGCCAAGCTGCTTCTGGTTGCCTGATTTTAGAAAATCCCCTGTATTATGTGAGAGAAACCCCTCAGGCAGTTGATTACTAATTTGCACAAAATGTATTTGCTGTACAACAGGCTTCACGCTCTGCCTCTGCTCTACTGGAGTTAGTGGATATCAGTAGACAACGTTGACAAAGTAAAATGGAAACACAGGTATTAAGATAAGTTTGCTTTGCTAAGTGTTAGTGAAGGACTACAGTGAGAAAACGAAAGATGTTTCTTGTGGGAGACCTTGCAGATTGTTCTCCTGGCAAAAGTAACCAGGGGCCAGCAGGGCACAGGTGCAGTGAGCGTAGTCACAGGACACATGGCATTGACTCTCCATACTCTGCACTCTGCTCCAGCCCACTGGAAGCGTCCATAAAGCCACTCATGCATCCTACGCTGCATGTTGTGTCCTGCGGGGAGCAGTCATCTTCTACTGAAGCATTCAGCAGCTGATATTGATGAAATACACAATGTATTCAATGCTGCCGTGATGCTTCAAGAGCACAGTTCCTATAACAACACTGAAGTCAGAATGCATTGGATGCATCTTCATATGAATGGAAATGAAACCTGAACTTGAAAACTTGTCTGTTGTAAGTGTATATCAACCCAACAAAATGTTTCACATTCCTTTCCTTCCAAGAACCAACGTGCACTATTTACTATATCAGGAGAAAAGACACTAACCGGTGTTGGGTATCTGGCCGATAAAAATAGTCAATAGGAGTGTCTAGACGTGAGAAAATTGGTGGAGGGATGTAGAGTGGTAGTTCTCTATTGAAAAATTCTTCCTTCTCTGGTTTGAGCATTAGGACTTTGTCATACATGGAGGTTTGTTTGCCATCAGGACCAGAGTGCATTGCCAGGTACTGGAAATCAGACATTCCTGCGAGAAGGAAACATTAAAACATTTTGAAATCATTGTGAAGATAATACTTCTCCCAACACTCAGCTTTCAGGAGCAGCTGTCTGATAAGTCAATGCACAGGTTTATACAGAAAGGAGGCTGTAACAATAGACGACTTGCTTTTCTTTGCAGTCTTAAATTCTTCAAGGGAAACATTTCCCTTTCCCATCAGCCCTTCCCATCAATCTTTAAGCCCTGCGGACCCAAACACGAGTATTACCTTGAAATTTGTAAACAGTGGTGACAATCCCAACGATTTCCATTTCAAACCGGACTTCTGGCTGGAGCGGCTCTTCCGTGTCCACCTGCGTCTTACTCCTCTTGGTCCTCCTCCTCACCTTGAGCAGCATGGTGGAGGTGGGGAAGCGATTGGCGCAGACGGGGTGGCAGTAAGGGTCCTTGGGGCGGAAACACAGCTCCAGCCTTTTGGCAGGGTCGGCGTAGATCTGTGTTGGTGAGGACAGGAGCAGTCTCTGTTAGCACAGCACCCGGGCAGGCGGCTCCCTGCAGCACCTCGGGGGCACCCTTGGGTGCTCCGACCCCACCTTACACCTCCCATCCCACCTCCCTCACGTGGCTGCGGCCCAGGCGAGCAGCATCACCCCGAAACCTCGAGAGAAACCACCCCTAAGCCCCAGCAGCCCACAAATGAGGGGATCCCAATAGAAGGATCCCAGTGAGGGGATCCCAACGCGAGCCCCCCCTTCACCCCCATCCTACCCAGAACCTGGACCGAGCTCCCCAATCCCCAGCACCCCCTCACCCGCGACACCCCTTCCTCTCCTCCCAGGGTCCGCAGCACGGCTCCGACATCCCGCACCAGCCCCGGGTACTCCACGGACACCATCCGCGGCGTGCGGGGCAGCTGCAGCACGGCCGAGCCCCGCTCCCCCCAGCACCGCCCGGCCGCCGCCATCGCCCCGGCCCTCCCTGCCGGCAGCCCGGCGCCGCCCCGCGGGCTCAGCGCGATGGTTCCGCACCTCCAAGGTTCCTACCCCGACCTGGTCACAGCCTTGGCCGGGTCTCGAGAGCCGAAACCGGCCGCGAGGTCTTTTCCAGCCCCCCCTCGAGAGCTTTGGGCCCCTCAGCACCAGGACATCGAGGACCTGGAGCGTGTCCAGAGCAGGGCTGTGAGGCTGGTGAGGGGCTTGGGACTCAAGTCCCGTGAGGGGCGGCTGAGGGAACTGGGCGTGTTTGGTGTGGAGAAGAGGAGGCATCCTATATCCAGCTCTGCCTCCTGGGCATCCCATATCCAGTTCTCCCCCCTGTGCATCCCATACCCAGTGCTACCCCCGTGCCTCCATCCCCTGCCCATGCTCTCGCACTGCCCCTCGGCGGGCACTGCCCGCGCTGCAGCGGCTCCAAGCCGGGCAGGCCGGGAGGGATGGGAGCAATTCTCCTTCCCCTGCTTTGCACCGACGTCTGCGGCCTTCTTTTCCAAGGAAGAATGATCAACACATGGTAAGCAGGCGGGGAGAGGGTGCTGGTGTGGGGCAGGGCTGGTGTCACCCGCAGTGGTGTCAAGTCGGGATTAATTCCAGGCACAAATCCTGGGTGACAAATCCTGATCCTTATCTTCCTTCCCGAGCTGTAGCTCCCTTTCCCAAGTAGACTTGCGGCCATAAACCCATGCAGAATAACTTCCCCTTTGCTTGTTTGTTTGTTAATAGTGAACCGGGCGACGATTCACTAAGAGGTTTGTGTTGCATACATTACAACTGCAGTTACCTACGAGTTATTTGTTATTACTGTGGATGATTGTAAGGTGGCATCCAAAGGCACAGATCAGGATTGGGTCTGTCCTGCTACGGATCACGCAGGCAACCAGGAAAAACAATTCCTGAGCCAAAAAGCTGGCAGAGCAGACCAAGCTATGGCACTGATGCATCAGCAGCTTAACGGAGCTATTGCTGTGTCAGGGGAAAACGCTTTGCCCAGAGGCTGGATGCTGCTCCCTGCCTGACTGTAATGCTAGAGACAAAATCATGTCACGACAAAGACATGGAGAAGCCAAAATCGCTCAGTTACAAGCAAGCCTTTAATGAACTAAGTCTGTCTTTACAAGGTGTTTTTCCTTAGTTTCTCAGCAGCTCCACAGTTTACTGGGTGGTGGCAACCTGCGGCAGTTTCAGATAGACGGCGTTCCAGTAGTTGACGAATGGGGCTCTCAGATTCTGCTTCACGGAATCGTAGTTCAAGTTGTTGTTGATTTCCAGGTAGTAACCGCCCTCAGTGGTGTAGGGCAGCCAGGTAATGGGCACCTCTGAATACCCTGTGTTGGGATCACTGGGAGAAAAGAAACAGAAGTTCTGTTTTATGAGGGCAGCTTGTGGATGTAGCAAGGTTTGTGTTGTCTGGGGATCCTGACTGCTTATGAGACGCTTTAAGTACGTGCAAGGAAAGAATTTGACATGGAGACAAGTGATAGCGATTCTGCCTCCTAGGAGCAACTTGCTGATGTGTATTCTCCTCCTTTGGTTCCCCCAGTATCAGTCCTTGGCTGCACGCAGCAGCTTAACTACTGTCTGAACTCCAGGGTTCAGAAACAAGCTTCATCATTAAGTTTAAGCAGAGATCACAGGTTCTTAAAATGCTTCTGCTGTCCCCAGGTGTCCTCTGGATGAGGAGAGCCCAGAGCAAACTCCACCACTGGGAGACACAGAACCAGATTTGAGATGGAAGCACAGACAGAGCGCACCCTGCTTTTGAGAACTGCTTCTGAAAAGCTGATAGGCAACGGCAGCAGGCTGAAGCGCTGTAGCAAGCCTCACGTGTGGAATCAGAATCACTTACCCTGTCCTGGCAAAATTGGTCCAATAAGCAATCATGGCAGCTGAGACAGTCCTGTGCTTGGGCAGGTAGCCCAGAGGGGTGGCAAAGGGTTTCCCAAACACGTACTGCAGGTCATCAGCGTGGTCTGCTCCTACCCAGCTTGGGTAGATGGGCATCCGAGATGGCTGGGAGAACACATAGCTGTATGTTTTGGCAGTCCTGCGGAAATAAAATAGAGGGGTGCAGAGTCATAACTATGCTCCAAAAATCAGCAGAGCTAGATATTGAGTCTTGCAAGATGCTCATGTGCTTGGAATTGTCTAAGACTTGCTTTCAGGAGAAAACATTCTTCTGTCTGGTAATTTTTAACTTCCACCTCTGATTGTCACTCTAACCATCATCCAGCTGGTGTGTCTCATGGATTTGAACATTGCCAGGATGAAGCTGGATGTTTCCGAGATGCAAAAACTTGTCTTAATGGCAATTTAAAACTGTTTCTCAGCGTGACTCCCTTATAGCATTAGAGAAGTAACATTTGTATGAGCCACATGTAGGTGGCTCCTTCAATTTCATCCCTCTTAAGCAGCTCCCCAGCCCCTTGTGCTGCGAGTGCAGCATTTCAGGGCCCCCCGCCAGGCTTTGGGCTGCTGCCATCACTGAGCTGCTCACCGGGCATTCTGCAGGTGCAGGTTCAGTGTCCACTGCGTGGGAATCAGGAAAATGTAGTCAGTAGCCAGGTCGACCACTGTCCTCTTCATGACTTCCTGATTTGGGTTGTCGCCCCACAGCTGTGTGTAGATATTGTACGTGAGGTTGGCTCCTCTCTCCCCCCTGTCCGCAGTGAGTCCTTTGACCAAGTCATAGACGTCGCTCCTGAAAAGACAAGATTTCAAAAAATTATGGACCAGCAGCTTGAAGCGGGGCATGGGAACTGATCCCAGCTCCCTTGACGTTCACACCCTGTGGTCAGCAGCTGTTTGGTGGAATAAAAGCCAGGGATTTCAGTCCAATTCTTAGATGGAGGGCACGTGCTCCACAACTATCTCAGCAGAGCAGCTTGAGGCCAAATGGGACACAAGCTCCTTTAGTTGGTAAGCACCCAGCATTTTTTTTGTACCTGTTCTGCACAGAAGAACATGAGGACTGCCAAGCCTATCACTCGGTACCACTGAGTTCAGGAGCACCTCAGAGATATTTGGGGAGGCTTCCCCACTAACAAGTGCTTTCTCTTGAAGACTCTGGGCTTGGCAACATATCTGTTAGGCACCCCAGCTTGGAGTGACATCCTGTTTTGAAGCTAGTGCCTTCTCCAGTCAGGACTAAGTCCTCGATGTGTGTGGGATAATTAAAGATAAAGTTCCTTTCGGAAAGGGTTTTAAGAAAGTCCTTCTCTTACGCAGTGATTTTCACCAGCGGGCGGTTGATAGCAGGTATATCGATGCCAGCAAAGAAGTGTCCATCCATGTTGTTGACCCCAGCGATGTAGTCGATGTCAGCAGCGTTGGCAAAGAGTTTCTCTGGCATGTCTGGGAGGAAGTCTCCATCGATGACAGGCGTGATGGCAAGTGTATGAACCAGGGGACCTGCAGCAGGAGACAAAACCAGAATGTGTTAGGAGCACAGCAAGGCAGATGCATGGCCTGGCATATCCCATTGCTTGAGGAACAAGCTGAGGGGAATGAGAGCTTGGGGGGTGACTTCAGCATGGGTAGGATGTCACCGGGCAGCAGGGTGACCGCAGGATCATGTTCAGTAAACCCCTTCCTGGAGGTGGAGGAGAAAAGCAAGAGATTTGCCTGCCAGGTGTTGGCAGCAACATCAACAATTCCTTTCCTTCTTTCCCCAGTCTGCTCCTCAAAAGCCCAGCCAAAGGTTGGGAAGAGCAGAACTTCTCCCCAGCCCACCTGGCTGGTCTTCCTCACACCCGTGCAGCAGCACAGCAGCAGCTCGGCCACTTCTGCTCTGAGCAGGGCTGAGTTGCATTGTTGTCCCCCGTGAAGGACACAAGCACTGCTTAAATACTTCTGGCAACCACACCAGTGCCCCCTTGAAGGCACAAGGAGCCTCTTGTGTGCGGAGGACCCAGCAGGGGCTGCGGGACTTACTGGCCAGGTTGACGAGCTGCAGGTGGTAGGCCAGTGTCAAAGCTTTGGGGTCGCTGACACGCAGGCAGTTGGCCAAGGCTGTGGTGTTGCTTATGGGGCAGCCCACTTCTTGTCCAACCTGCAGAAGGAGACAGAGAAGAATCTCATGGCATTACCCTCAGAAGTCAGGCTTCATTCCCAGCTCCCTAGAGAAGAGGTTGGTGTTATCTCAAAGAATTCATGTTTGGTGGCACGGCTCCTCCGGGTCCCTTGCTTTTTATGCTCTTCTCTATGAAATGCCATTTTTGTTTGTTCCCTCGAGCAAGCCTTCAGCTTCAGGATTGCTGCCCTGGGTGGCACAGCTGTGATCCAGCCAGCCCAGGTAGGTGTGTGGGGTCCCCAGCCGTCCCGTGTGCCAGCTGGGTCCCAACCCTCACGTTACCCTTTTAGCCCAGTAGAGTGGGTCCTTCTGGATGGCCCAGCTGCACAGGCTGACGCCGCTCTGGCTGATGGCTCTCTTGAACAGGCCTGCGTTCTTCGGGGACAGTATCTGCAGCACAAAATAGAAACAGTCGATTTCAGGAACAAATTCCTGAAGAGACGATTGCCTGCCAGAGCTGGCTGATCCCACACACAGCTTGTGCACGAGGCCAGGGAAGCTGCCACCTCCTGTGACACTGAACAGGCTCAGTAGTTAAAATGAAAAGGTGATATGGTGAAAAGGGGAGAAGAGGAGCAGAGCAGGGGGACGTGGCAACTAACAGCTGTTTCACCAGAGATCCCAGAAGTGAGGACATGCCTGCAGTGGGGCAGCTGATTAAAGTGAAGGACGAGTAGCTACAAAACAAGGAGGCTGAGCTCTGCTGTCCCTGGGCAGGAGAGGATGCTGATCAGGTGGAAGAAAGCCGCAGAGTGCCGAAGGGACTGGCTTTCCCATTCACAGGAAAAAGAAGTGGTTGCAGTGGAGGCTGACAAGGACAACAGACCTGCAGGGAGACACTGGTGGCACCAGCTGACTCTCCGAAGATGGTGATGTTGTCTGGGTCACCCCCAAAGGCCTTGATGTTCCTCTTCACCCAGGCAATAGCCATGTGCTGGTCCTTCAGCCCGTAGTTCCCTGAGCAACAGAGGGCACCCGCCGTTGAGTCGGGGCACAGCCAAAGCCGATAAATTGGGTTCCTGTGGCAGGGACCCCTAAAAGAGAGCAGCTCGGGTACCTGGCATGTTTGAGTCTCCAGTGCTCAGGAAGCCCAGGGGCCCCACACGGTAGTTCAGGGTCACCACGATCACGTTGCCCCGCACGGCGATCTCCTCGCCGTCATAGAGGTAATTGTCGAGGAAATTGGCTCCCTGCCCCCCTCCGACAAGGAAGGCACCGCCGTAGATCCACACCATCACTGGCAAGTTGGTCGAGACTGGGAGAGGAGGAGGACAAGCAGCGTGAAACATGACGTAGCCAGAGCCAACCCTAATGGCCACTTGGGCATTACAGACCTCCTGGGGCTGGTGCAAATGCCCCTTCCTTCGTTGTCACCTCACCCTCAAAGTATTCCCAGGACAGCAAATACGCGTGGACCTTTCCTATGGGCTGACAAAGCTGGGACAGAGATGCAAGCTGGGAGAAAGATCATCCCAAACAAATTCCTCTCTTTCCTTGACAGGAAAATGACTTTTGTATCATTGCTAGGGCTGTGGGACACCCATTTGTCCAGAAAGGGATGTCTTCCCTTCAGGGGTGTGATACTTTGCAATATCCTATGGCCAAAAACATCCCTGCTCTGTAGAAGAGACTGAAATTCCCAACCCGCTGCAGCTGAGGGACATTGCCTGACACGGCTCCTACCCTTCCCACTGACAATCGGTTGCTGAGAGATGCTCCAAAACCGTTTGTCCACAGAAAGCAACTGAGAATCTCCTCCCCGGGTCTCTGCCAAGCACATACCCTGTTTCTTCCCTTGAGGGATCCAGATGTTCAGGTAGAGGCAGTCCTCTTTCCCTCGGACATCATTTTGCGCAAGTGTCATCTGCATGCAGCGGTTTTTGAACTCTTTCGCCTTCAGCGTTCCTGAGAGGAGAAAGAGAATACACCAGGGCCTAGTTAGAGCTGTCAGCAAAGCCTCCCCAGCCACCGTGACTGGCCCAAGGGAGCGACAAAGTGGTGGCCTTTCCTGTGTGAACTAGCTCTGGACATCCAGGGCACGGGAAGGAGAGATTCAGGTGCCATGCTTTGGATTTGTTACTTCAGGTGGTCACTTGGGAGCACTGAGATGCAGACTCCCATACCTGCCCTGAGACTCAGCTTTCTCTTGGCACTGCACAGAGCACTGTTAGTGCAGTACCTTCTACCTAACTATAATGGACTAAGAAGACAAAATTGGAAACAAAAACGCAAACGCACCCAAAAGCCAGATCTTACCTTCCCATCCAGGATGAGGTTGGGGGTCTTCCAGAGTGTTGGGGGGGGCAGCAAAGGGGATCCCTCTGAAGATGTCGATGTAGTCCCCGAAGAGTCCCAGCCGTTTATTCTCGCCTTCCACGAAGCCTCCCTCGGTGTGCACCACACCCAGCTAAATGCGGCACCGTTGAGAAGAGGGAAAAGTAAATCCACTGCAGTCCTTCGTGGCTCAGGCTCCTCGTGATGCCAGCAACCACAGCGCACCCTGCCTGGAGGGACCCCCACGTGGGCTGACTCGCAGCCTCCCTTCACCAACCATCCCTTTGCTTCCTTGTGGAGGTTCCTTGTGCAACCTGAAGATGTAAACCAGGCCAGACCTGCTACAGAACTGTGCAGGGAGCTTTCAGAAAAATATCACCAAGAGCCTTTGCCATGTTTAGGACAGGAAAATACCCTGCCATTGCTGTCACAGTTTGGGCTTCAGAGTAGACATAGCAGGGTTTTGCTCATTCAGGCAGGAACAGGCAAAACGTTTTCCAAGTTATAAGAAATGCCTCCGTACTTACCGTTGCAGCCCATGCTACCCCAAGGTAGCAGCACAAGGCAAGGCACAGGATCTCCCAGCGAGCCATGGTGCCTGCACCTGAGGAGCCGGTCCCCAGCCAGAGGTTGACGTACGTATATATAGCTACGAGTGCGGCTATGTGTCAATGCCGTGACCCGGTTTTTACTCTAAGTTGTGTTGCAGGAGGCCCAGCGCACTTGTCCTTCAGTAGGCTGAAGCCAAGCCATGGCTGAGGTAGACTGGCGTCACCGTGTGAGAGCCCTGCAGATGTTGCATTTCTGGGATGAAGGCCACATGTAAGGAAATATCTCAATCTAACAAAAAACAGGGAACATAGCGCTGAAGCCTTGAGAAGCCTCCCATTCTTCAAGGAGATTGAAATTATATTAAACCGTGCACTAGAGCGTATTACCAGCCACTAATGTTAAACCTTCCCCTTGTGACACACTGAGGAATGAACAAGACCTGGACAACACCAGCAGATTTTAATTTCTGCGACTGCACGGTAACAATCCAGCCAGCGATAGCAGACTGATGGCCAGAGTGGGCAACCTCTGCGAACCTGAAGCTCTGCCACATTGCCTTCTTCTTGCAGTCCTTGTTAACTACTGGCAAAGTCAAAATGGAATTGAGAAGCGTGTTAGCTAGTAAGGACAACAAACGCTACATCCAACAGAAGGGAATAATTCAATGCCAGGAAGTGTTTTTGTCCTGCTGGCTTTATTTCCAGGATCAGCGTTTAGGCTTGATGCTGAAGTCATTGCACAGAATTTCAATTCACCTTCGATAAGGAAAAGGGCACCTTTTCTGTTTTCCACATGTCCGTCAACACAGACAAGGTGTACTTCTCACAGATGGGGAGATCTGAGAATGTAATTTTGCCTTTTTTCAGGTGTGTTTCCAGGCGATTTTAATTCTGGTCTCTACTGTGTGTTTGAGCTGCAAAGCAGACAGGAACCGATGGAGCTAACCGTTACAGAACCATCCACAGTTGTAGCTTCTGTTCAACAGCAAAGTTTGCCTTCCCTTTTTCTCTCCTACACCACCTCCTAGCAGCCTCAGCCAGGACCACGGGCAGATGCCCAGACTTACCATGTAATAGGCCAGATACGGCAACAGGAGTTTCAGCTTGTCTGGGTGGATGTTGACATTGGCTTTTACTGCATTCCGGGACCAGACGGGGCGGACTTCAAAGAGCTAAAATAATACATCATCATTTCAGGTACGTGCCCCTTGCTTACTTTCCTGATGTGACGTTGTCATGCCTTGACAAATATTTATCATATCCATCATTTACAAGGGGAACCGCAGCTGTTCAGGATGTCAAATATTCTGGTATCCCTATCAGAACATGCCAGAACAACCCCACTTGTCTGATAAATTAGATAACAGAAAAAGCAAATGCGTATTTGGCTACGGTTACAAAGGACAGCTGGTATCCAATGGGAATTGAACCCAAAAGGCTGGCTTCAGAAGCCTGGTGTAATTGGATGGGCCCCTATCTTGAACAAGGTTAAGCAGGAAATTTCACGTCACAATCAGAAACCCTTCAGAGAAGCCGACAAGTAGTTTGGATCCCAACAACACCTGGGGATTGTTGTACCCATCCCTAGGAAACAAGGCAAAGGACTGCGTTTGCTTTCTGCCTGTGGCATGCACAGACACGTGGCTTTCAAGGGAACACGTGAAAATGAAGTTCTTCTCCAAATTGTTGACGAGAAGGGATAGAGCCGTGTAAGCAATGGGTCTTACTTTGTCTGCAGCTCCCCAGGAGCACACTGGTAACTGAAATGGACTCACCACCAAAGAAAGGAAATTTCAGGTTTTAAAAACAAGCAGCCAAACTGCCTCTAGTTGCCTGTTTTTAGAAGATCCCCCGTCCTATGTGAGAGAAACCTCTCAGACAGCTGATCACTAATTTGTATGAAAGTGTATTTGGAGCACAACAGGCTTTACGCTCTGCCTCTGCTCTACTGGAGTTAGTGGATATCAGTAGAGGACATTGACAAAGTAAAGTGGAAATGCAGGTATTAAGATAAGTTTGCTTCGCTAAGTGTTAGTGAAGGACTACAGTGAGAACATGAAAGATGTTTCTTGTGGGAGACCTTGCAGATTGTTCTCCTGGCAAAAGTAACCAGGGGCCAGCAGGGCGCAGGTCTGATGAACGTGGTCACAGGACACATGGCATTGACTCCCCATACTCTGCATTCTGCTCCAGCCCCCTGGAAGCAGGCAGAAAGCCACACTCCTCCACAACCCCTTCCCAGGGCACTCCTGGCCCCACAGGGCCAAACGTCCCCCCGTCCCACCGTGCTCCCCATCCCCGGGTACCCCACAAACAGCACCCACAGTGTGCAGGGCAGCTCCAGCTGGGGGGTTGGTGGTGTGCCTGTGTTTGTGTTCCAGCTGCTGCTGGTTTTCCTGCTCATCCCAGCAATGTAGGTGATAGAATTGTTTGTTGTTCTGGTATGGGGCAGAGCTGCTAGACCCAAATGCCCAGGAGTCCTTAGCCAGCCTCCCTCCCAAAAAGTGATGGCAAAATAAATAAATAAATAAATAAAATAAAATAAAAATAAATAAATAAATAAATAAATAAATGATGATGCTCTGTTTTCAGCCTGCAGGGTGCAGTGGCACCACATTTTCAGTTCTCTGCAGTCATCAGGCTTAATAAGCATCTAATTCCCTTGACTCCGACAGTCAAGCTTTAAGGAATACACCTGGTTATCGTTAGACTTGAGAGGAAACCCCCTAAAGCTGTGAGAGCAGGTGGCAGCACTGCAAAGGGAAATGCTTTAAAAGGGGACCAACACGGTGCCCTTTGTGTATGGCTTTGGTGGTGTTAATTCTTGTGTGAGGGTTGGAGGCAAAGTTTATAGAGCCTGGAACACTGGAGAAATTGAGAAAGGAAATACTATCTTCCAGGAATAAAATACTTTGGGATTGCTGTAGCAATTGTTTTTTCCTCATGTACCTTAGTATCTGCAGAAGCCTCCTGGCCTGAGGTTTGCTACCTGTTCAGCCTTCCATTTTTCACTAATTTCCTCTGTCTTGTGCTGAGAGTGCTTCCTTCCTCTTTCATAGGTGAGAGCAGCTGGGCACTTACACTAAAACCCTGCTCCTTCTAGTGACCCTTGGAAAAGGGGCAAGGAGTGCTTTGTTTTGCTTTCATTCCTACTCTGTGCTCTTCCACCTACCTGTTCGTGTCCTGTGGGAAGGCTTGGCAGCCCTGGGCAGGTGACTGGGTCTGAGGCACTCCAGTTCTTCGCTGTTACTTTCCTTAAGGTTTTGTGTTGCTCCTTCCTTACCTCGCCAGCCCCAGTGAGCCCTGGTACAACCCTCTGAAGTAGTATGTATCTGCTACAAGTGGTGTATTTTTGAAGGTTGTAGGGTAACGTGGTGGCTTTGTGAGCTGTAACATCACAGTGAGGTGAATATATAAACATGTGAAGGATATTAAAGCCAAAACAAGGTAAGTCAGTCCTCTGTATTTATTCCAGTGTTGAAATGTTGACCTCTGTGCTGTTTTAATGTGGTAAATCAGGAAGAGTGTAAAAGCAATTGAAACCAAAGCTTATCCATCCCCAGTACACCTACATGTGGCTCTTGAGCTCCTCTTTCCTTCTATACTTCTTGTTGCATTTAATCTAGTGGAAGGATGCATCTGTGGTACGGATATTGGAGGTCCCCCTGGGTTGAAACATTCCCAAATTGTGACGTGAGTGCGCTGTAAATTGCAAACACTTCTGTTTTCATTAGGATTTCATGGCATTTTTGGAATGATGGACCTTGACTGGAGTGTCTGGGCAGAATGCCACTTCAGGAGATATTACATCTATCTACCAAGCAGCTGAAATTTCTTCTTTCTTTTCACTTGTATGTACTCTGTACCATGAGCTGTTAAGTTGGTACTGTGTTCAACCCCAAATGCTTCTAGTGGGAAATAAAATATTTGTGCAAAAGAGCTACAGCATATAAAATGCGGTGGCCCAAACTGTCAGAATTCTAAAGATTATTTCTAATTATACTTCTTTTGTGCCTTAGATACCACCTGACATATCTTAGAACCCTTTTATTTCAGGAACAGTGCCTGCAAATGGGCTTCTGAGCGATTGAAAGTGGTGGTTATGGTGAGCAGAAACTCCTGAAAATAGTTTGCTTGGTGGAACTTTGTTCCAGTATAAACCAGAATGGACTTTTCAGCTCAGTTGTACCAGTAAAAATCCATATCAGCCCTGTGCAATGCCCAGATAACAGAGGGGAGAATATGCTTCATTTCCTTCCACATTATGTACTCGTTAGTCAGCAATGTTTTAAGGTGTAAAGACTCCAAACTGCAACTGTATTTTTCACGTTTTTATTGCCACCCTCCAGAAAGAAGTCTTTGCGAGGCCCTTCATTCCTCGTGTCGTGCAGCTTCACCGGCTTTTATCTCCCTCCTTTGAGCCGCAGCTTTTCCCCGCTCATCTTTGTAATCTGACATTGTGATTTGTTCACTTGCATGCTTGTTTTTCTCCTCAGAGAAGATTTGCTGAATCATTGGGGAGGAGGCAAGAGTTGTAGAGGCAGCTGGTGGCCAATGATAAAACCACGGCCACATCCAGCCTTAATGGCTTGCAGATGACAGCCCTTCAGTTGAAGGCCTGAGTCACATTCCCTTCCGAGCTAAGATTGCTGGGGACTTCAGGACTGAGGAAGTGGGGACAGGGATGTAGTGCCAATAACTTATTTTTGGGACAATAAATAAATAGATTTTGACAACCACAGTGGCTGTGCTGCATCTCCTGTGAAGAAACTTCTAATGATGCTGTGAGAAAGCTTGCAGACCAGGGGGCTAAACCCTGCTAACTGTTGTATGTTGTGCCTCTTTCAGTGGGAACACATTTTTTTATGTATTAAAAACTAAGAAACACAGGGATGTGGCTTAAAATAGGTCACGATATCTAGTGACTGCTTCTAGGCTTGCATGGTCTAGTGTGAGCACACATGTGCCAGGGTTCCAGGGCGTTTATATCTCTGATTATTCATAGAGAATGTACCAACTTGTACCAAACTCCACCAGTGTAACTGGTGATGTAAATTATGAAACTGTTTACATCACAACAGGTCTGAATTTTGCCCACTGCCAATAAAATAAGAGCTGGAGCTAAAATGTCTTGGTTTATTTCTTAGCTCTTTCGCTCACTCTCTGTATGGCTTTGGGTTAGTCGCTTTATCTCTCCCTAGCTTTTGGTTTCCTTGTCTGTAAAATGAGGATAAGATGTTTCCATCTTTATGGAGCATTTTGAAATCTTTAGGAAGAACGTGCTATTTAAATGTGAATTATCATAAGTATTTGAGTCTCATAACAACACTTATGACATTATGTAGCATAACTGAAGTTTAACTCTTATGAACAAGACTGGAAGTCCAGACAACCTAAGTTCCACTTCTAGTTTTGCATCAAATATACTACTCAAGTTTAGGCACATATTATTAAAAATGATCACAAGGCAAGGCCCTTGCTTTGTGCATTTTCTGTGGGATTTTTCATAATGCTGGATCCTACTCCAGTGTAAGATTATTGTGCATGTGCAGCAATTCTACCTTGCTCTTATCTGTAGATCTCAGTATGTCCATGTTATCATCATTTTGCAAATGGGAAACCTGAGACAGAGAGGGACAGCGACTGGCTTAGATCAGCTGGTAACAGCGAAGGCAGGAGAACAGTCCTTTTTGTTTGAGTCTCATATTTAGTGCTCTCCATGATGCTACAATAGCAAAAAATGCACTTCCAGTTTCCGAACTGTTTTCCAGGTGTTCTTGCCCCTGGGTGTCCACTGAGCCCGATTGATTTACAGTTAAGTACTGGATCTAAATAAGGCACTGGGGCAGGGATGTCTGAGTGACACATGGGTTCACCATGTCCACAATCTCAGGATGGGGTCTTCTTAAGAACAGGAATGCTCCATCATCTGACTTCCCCTTCCCCAACTGAAGCAAGAGATAACTTCTATTTTATAAAGAGAAAAACCAGCGGACTTAGCCACTGCTGAAAATCCCACCAAAGTTCCTAATATAGAAGAGCCTGGGATGTAAGATAAAGTCCCAGGGCTTTAAAATTATTCAAAGAGAAAGCAGAATCAATGGTAGGTGGTTTTTTTTTTTTTGTTTTTTTTTTTTTTTTTAAGCTCATTGTTCTTCATGAGAGAGCCTTGAATGTGACAAGTGCGTTGGCCACTGCTGTCTGGTTGTTGTGCTTAGAGCTTCCTTGGGAGCCCTTGATGCTCAGCAGAATGAAATGGTTTAGAGGTGGCCGATGGCTTGGAGAACAGCAGGTTATGGGCTGGAGCAGAAAGCTGTGAGAAATGTGGCCTGAGAGTGGTGCAGAAACCACAGGGCTGTGACTCATCTCATGTAACTTTAGATGTCTACATAGGCTAGGTTCCCTTTCTCTTCACTGGGAGAAGTAGGTGCATTGAAGACATGACTTCTCCTCCTAAAACATGCATCTAAAACAGGACTGAGACAAATCACCTCTATATATGTACCCTACAGATCTTACTTGCCAGAAAGGGAGCCTTTGAGTAAACCACCTTGTATAGGGGATGTTCTGGCCTATGTTCTAGCAGGGGAACCAAACAGAGGATGTGCTGTGAAGGAATCCTTTTTTCTACCCTCCCTGTTGTGGCTGAGGGGTGCATGTAGGGAGCTTGCACAGGCTGTGCTTGTCCAAGGGAGCTCCTCCAAATGTGGGGGGAGCCTCTGCTGTGATCTTCGGCTGTGTAGATTTGGTTATTGCTTCCTTGGAGTAAGAGCAAAGTGGGTATTTGCTGGCCCATACTTCTAACACATGGAAGGGGAAGGCCAGATTTTTCTTCTATTCACTTGATGCTTTTTAAACTATTTTTCATAATAGAATAAAGGGTAAAAAAGCAATTATCTGCACACGAAGACTTGGTGTGGTGTTGGTCTGAAGTGCTGGAGTCGTCCTGCCGAAGCTCGGGAAGGCAGCTCGGTGGGGAAATGCTGTCCGAAGGAGCAGTATGTTCGGCAAGCATCTGAATTGTTGGCTGTAAATCTGACTTTCCCCTTTGGGCAATGTTTCTAGGAAAACCTTCCCCTGCCCATTCCCTCAGGCCTCTGTGTTCACGTCGGCAATTTCCATGCTGCACTTACCGGTTATTCGCATGGGTCGGGGCTTGTTGTCGGGGTGGCAGAAGCGAAGGGCTGACAGGCCTTTCCTGCCAATCTGTCTGCTGTTCAGATGAAGTGGTTGGAAAGTGCTCGCTCTCCAGTTCCCTCTTTGGCTCAGGCTCTCCGATAAAGCCTGGGCTGTCCTATCTTGCCCCGGGAGCTGTTCCTCCTCCCTAACAGGCCTGCTTCGCCGGCTGACAGTTAGCAGCCGGCAGTGCTTGATAAACTTATCAGACCAAAGCTGAGCCCGGTGCATGCTCAACTCCTCCCCGGCCTCAGATTTCCCCATTTCTGGGGACTTTTTGCTCTCTGCCTGCCTTGCTGTCTGGTGAGGTGACCAAAGATCACCCTCAGGCCACCAGGTCACAATCAGCCCAAGGCCAGATTGAAAAAGGCTTGTACTTAGGCAGTGGTGTTAAAATGTGGGCGTCATGTAGGATGTTTGTAGCATCAAAATCCAGCTCTGTCTCTCCCCTTGGGATGTTATTCACTGGTGGAAATGCTACTTGCATCTGATTTATCCTTTCAGTGTCTTTGCTCGTCCTGTTTCTCTGCTCATTTGGAGTTTTAGTGATTTTAATTTGGGGTTCTTGCTGTGCATGCTTGGATATTTTCTTTCTAAGCTAGTTACAGAATTGAGTTGCTCTGCCAAATTAAGTTTCTATCATTCGTTATTGGTATCACAGTAGCACTTAGTAGGTTGCAGCTGAGATCAAGGCTCCATTGTGCAAGGCACTGTATGTGAAAGATAAGGAGGGGCAGCCCTGTTCCTGACTATCTTACAGTTGAAATAAACAAGTGAAATAAAAGGGAGAGGAGGAATTATCCAGCTTTCACAGATGGGGTGAAGTTTTCTGTGAGCTTCACAGGGTGCTGAGCGACTTCACAAATCCAGAGCTAATGTCTTGCCCGAGGTAGTGCAGGAAATGTGGGGCAGATCTCGAGTCTGGGTTCAGGGCTGTAACCAAAAGACCAGTGTGTGTCCATGGTGACAGTTAGGTGAAACGTACTAGTTCAGGAGCTGCTGCACAGATCTCTGTTTTCTACCACAGAGGCAACTGGCTGGTTTAACCATCCTTGAATAGCTGCTGTGGCTGTTTTCAGTTGTCTCCCCTGTATGAACATGCTACTCTGAGGTAAAAGTGAAAAAACATTTCTGCTTTACAAGCAGAATTTATTTTTTAAAAAAAGTTCATGGAGTATTTTTCTATTTTCCTGTAGCAGCTTTGCAGGTCAAGTTCCCTATCCATTGCCAGGCCCTCTAAGTGCAGGCAGTTTGTCCTGTGCAAGGAAACGTGCTTATGCAGTTCCTACTGGGACACTGTCTGATGCTTTCAGGTTTCCACATGTGTGCCGTGTTTATGGGTTAGCACAAACCTGCCGGCAGCTGGGTGCTCCCGCCGTGTCCCCCTTTCACCTGCTGCAGGCTCTGCAGCAGCGGGGAATGGCCTGCCATGAGGAGTAACGACTCTGCTTGGTTCTTTCTTTTTCCACTGAAAACATTTTCTTGTGAAGTCTAGGATGGGAAGCAAGCAGGCTCAGCAAATAATTTCTTATCCAATGCGATCCATACCCAACTGGAGACAAATTCTTCTGTCCTTCCCCTCAGTTCCTTTTAGACCTGCTAACCATTGCTAGCACATGTGAAACCTTCAGAGTTTTGCTTTCTGTAGGACTGCACTCTGTGCAGGTTAATACAGCCTGAAGATAAGCTGTGAGTATGATGATGTGCTACCTAGAAGCACACCTCCACTTCCTGCAGGTGTCCCATTGCTGTCTTCATCAGGAAAAGATGCGTCTTGTGTCCAGACCTCAATCTACCCTTGATCACAGTGCTTCCAGGCTGCTGCTCTCACGGCCTGAAGGCTGTCTGGAAGACAGAGGCACACCTCTCTTTCTGACAGCTGCCCGGGGGGATTGCTTTGCATGTCCTTCATTTGCTAAACAAAACAGCCCAGAGACCAGGATTTTCTTTCCCTGGCAATAAAGGAGTGAAGGTGTGAAGAGGACGAGGGAAGTGCAGGGTCTAGGGCGGGCTCAGAGAGAGGCAAAAACAATCAGCTCTTTCTTCAGTCCCAAAGATTAGTTGAGATTTTGCTTTTCGTTATCTGTTTCCTTCATTGACTGACCCGAATGTTTTTCGATGCGAGGCAAGATGGTGGGAAAGGGGTTATTTTCAGAACTGGGCAGAATTTGCATGTTTGGAGAACAAAGCCAGGTGTGTTTGGAGTTGGTGACACCAGTGGCCTGATCCTGACTGGTGCTGAGCATCCTCAGGGTGTGCCTGTTGTGTGGATTCAGTAGCTCCAAGGGTCAGATGAGGTTTGAGGCAAAGCGAGGCCTTTTGCTGTGTCCTACGCCAGCAGCAGCCCAGCCCCGTGGCTGGCTCTGGTGCTGAGCTCTGGGCTGACCCCATGCTGCTGTGGTATGGCTCGGGTAAGGCCAGATCTCCTTCCTTACTCCTTCATGAGCACTTCCAGAGCTTCAAACAGCTCAGATGAAAGCCTGGGGAACCACGCAGAGCACAGCTGCTGGCTCCGGAGCAGGCCTGGGGCCTTCCTTCCCACCCAGGAAAGGGTCCCAAAAGCAGGCAGCAGGCTGTAAGCCTGGTGTGAGCAGGCTGCTAGGGTACACTGCTGTGCTTGTAGTGCTGGCTTCACCAGGGCTGTTCCTTGAGGTCTCTCACCTGCATCTTCCTGATCTCCCACCACTGGGCAAGTTGGGATGGGCTCTTTGCCAAGAGCAACACACAGGGAAAACCCAAGCTGGGGTCCCTCCAGCCTTGTCCTCATCCAGTAGCTCTCCCTGGTCAGGAACTGTGGGCAAACCAGGGGCTGAGGGGCTCTGAGGGTTCTCCTCTGGACTGCGGGCACCCCTTGTTCCTTTCAGCACATGAGGCTCGGGGAGAAAGGAGGCAGGTGGTGTTACCTGGTGGCCTCAACGTGGCACCTTGTAACTCTCTGGAAAGAAACTTTTATTGCAAAACTACAAATTAATTCCCTCTTCTTTCTCCCTTCTCAAGTCACCTTCTGACTCTTGTTTTTTGTCTCGCGAGTGCCTTTGCCAGCTGGCCTCTTTCCACAGCCTGTGTTTCTGGAGATACACTCGCAGAGCCGGAGGGAGTGGGCCAGCCTGGCCGCCCCTGCCAGCCTCAGCTGCATTTCCCTGAGCGTGGCTGTGCAGCAGCACCCTGCCCGTGGTCACCCCCGAGTGCTTCTTTATTCACTGCCCATCCAGCTAAAACATCCCTTGTGTCTCCTGGGGATGTGTAAGGGTAAGGCTGGCACTGCCTCCTCCGCTCTGAGCTACCCTCAGTAACCAGGAGAGCAGTGAAAGCAGCTGCCTTCCCTGCCTGCCCCTGAGCCTGGGGAAATGAGTGATGGGGCTGGGGTGAGCTGCTCTTCGTCATGAGGGAGAAGCCAGCTGCAGACACACAACCTTAGGGTATAACACCCCAGCCACCAGTTCAAGGCTGCGACTCCTCCGTCTCATGGAAATCAAAGATAGGGATGGAAATGCAATGGATAGAGTAACCCCTGTTCAGCAAGCTCACAGGAAGCAGCTGTCTGATTTGGTTTTATGACTGGTGTAACAGGCAATCTTGCCATGGCACTGATCGGTTTGTGCCAGCACTTCCCTCTGACCCGAGGAGCTTCCAATGAGTCAGGAACACCTGCTGTCCCCAGGACACAGACAGGGAAGTGTGTGCCCATGTGCCTGCGTGTTTTGGGGCTGGAGGGTATTAGCTACCCAGCAGCTCAGATGCTGACACGCTCTCTAAATATTTCTATCTGCAGATTCGAGGAGGATAAGGGAAATAATAAACGCGGTTGTATTTTTGGCAGCAGTTTTAATAAGCTGAAATGCCTTTACCTTATCCCAGGTTTGTGCATATGTACATGTGTGAGTGTTTGTGGGTCTGATGTCGCACTCAGGACCTGGGACTGGTTCCTCCCTTGGAGTCCGTGCCCTGGCCAGGTTCTGGCACAACCCAGTGTAGAAGAGCTCGGCTTTAATGCAGGGGTTCTGATAATACTGTCTCCTGGGCGTGCAGTTCCCTGTCGCTCTGCAGAGCTGCTTTGTTGCCTGTGTGGGGCTTTGCACGTACCCGCCTCTGAGGCGATGTCCTTTGCTCCTGGGCTTCGAGCTGTTCTGCATGTGGATTTCCATCCTGATTTCCTCTTGTATCGGAGCCCCGGGGCAGGAGCTGACCACGAGGGCAGTGCTGTGCTGTCCCCCTTCTTTTCCACTCTACCCCCACTGCTGGCATCCCCAGAGCCGAGTACGAGACTTTATTGAAATGAATGTTTTTAACACAAAATACCCCGTGTTAGCTCAGTTACTGAGAGGGAACAGATTTATCAGATAAATCCCAGCAGGCCTGTACATGTTGTAACTGTCTGGTGTATTGCAATAAAAATATACATTAGAATAAGTATAAATATATATTTACAGTGTGCAAGGACAAGCCAGGAGCACAGACTCTGTTTTGAGTTTCCAGCATACATATTAATGACAAACAGCTTAGGCACAGCAAAAAAAACAGGGGCAAGTACATTGTAGACCTTGGGAGAAGGGCTTTGGGTTTACAGCAGTGTAACTGAGGGCAGGATGAGGCCTGTTTTCTCCTGGCAATAAATGACTTTTCCACTTGGACTGCTTTTTTGCCCATGATGGTAGCCTTCCCTGATAAGCATTTGCAGTGAAATAGGTATTTCTCCAGGCCATTTCCCACAGGTGTCATTGCACGAGGCCATGTGTTCAGGGATGTCGTTATGGGGTGGTCTGTGCACTGCTACAATGCCCCACGTAACTGAAAGCACTTCTTTTTAATGCTGTAATAATACTTTGTCCTTCCTCTCAAGAAATCAAGGGACTTTACAAACCTGAGTGAATGACTCCATCACCAAGAGGGGCAGAGAAGTGAGAGCAGTGCAGTGACTTGCCCTAAGTTATATACAGAGAACGTAGCAGAGCTTAGAGGGGAGCTAGCTCTTTACCTGTTCCAGTGCTTTACTTCAACCTCTAGACCTGGATGAAGAAGGAAGTACGGCTGCTGTTTGTGTAACATTTGTAAGGTATTCAGATTATGCCAATGTGTAGGGGCTAGGCTACTTCCTCCTTTAAGAGGGGCAGGGAAGCATACTTCTCTGGTCCTTGACACCCATACTCGAGGGTCATTTCCAACCATGCAGTGACACAGGATTGTCCAGCATACAGAGAAACGTTGTGGGACGCACCAGCCTGGATTCTGAGAGCAGCCAGTCTCTCTTTCATGGTAGTGAGACCTAGGGCTTATTAGTTTATGCCTAGTGCTGTGGTCTGGCTCTTCTTGGAGCTCTCCGGGTTGCCTCTAACCCCTGGATCTTTGCTGTAGGGTGTGGATGTAAAATACATTCAAAGTCCCCTGTTATTATCTAGGGATAGGAACAGTTTTTGCATTGTTTTCCTCCCACTCCAAGTTAAAAATACAACACAGTTCATTTGTCCCTTGATCACAGTAAATGCTCTGCTGAAAGAAAATGATTTTAGGTGTCTGTTGCCAGAATTTATGACCTGGGCAAGTCTCTGCAGAAGCCCTGTCCAGGTTGAGCACAGCTCACTGGAAGCAGTCTATTTGCATGCCCCAGCCTTATCTTGCTAACCATCAGAGCAGAACACGGTTACGGCACCAGCCTGGCACAGATTGTTGCTGCCCCTAGTCCAGGAGTTCCCACCTCGCTGCTGGTCCGAATGGACTTCTGCTCATGGTGTAAATCCAGAGTAACAGCCACCATGGAAGAATTCCTCTGGATTTACACTCGAGCAGGTGATGCCAGCTCTGGCCTGATACCTGCTGTAACTAAAAAGTGAGAGCTCCCACGAGTTCCTTTGTCATGTATCAGGATGTACAAGGCCCTGGGGTGTCAGGACACCAAAGCCAACTACATGACTTTGTTAGTCTCCAGAGTGATTCAGGAAGCTGGATGAGCTTAACGAGGTGGGCAGCCCCATGCTGGATGGAGGTGCTGGGGAGAGTCTTCTTCAATGAAGCAGGCACTGGCAGCAGGATCTCCAGCAGGGACCTGGAGCCGTCCCTCACTTGAGACTGTGCTGGGTCTCCCGGTGCCTCCGTAGGTCCACCTTGCGTTGGAAGCCCTTGGCACAGAGCTCGCAGCTGAAGGGCTTGAAGCCGGTGTGCTTGCGGCTGTGGGTGATGAGGTTGGAGCTCTGGCTGAAGGCTTTGCCACAGACCTGGCATTTGTGGGGCTTCTCTCCTGCAGGGCAGAGAAGGTGGTAAGAAAGATATTAGCAGATGGTGAAATTAAATGGCTTTCAGCAGACTCGGGCCTAACTGGCTGTGCTTAGGCACCAGTGCTGTTAGCCTGGCTGTCCTGCTAACGTGTCTGCGCCCTCCTCCAGCAGCAGAAGGTGAGAAGAACCAGAGGCTGGACAATAACCACCTCTTTGCCACACACAGGATGTGCATCTTAGGGATGCTCAGACCTTCATATGACAGCGAAGATTGACTTCCTAGTGCCTCTGGACACTCATCCCCCGCACAGCTTCTCTGTGTCTGGGAACTGTGTGTGTGCGTGGACCTGATGGACTCCAGTTTGCATCTACTTATTGGGAACGTTTTGTTTCTCACCGGTGTGGATGTAAGTGTGCTTCTTCATGTCGGACTTCTGGTGGAAGCGCTTGCCGCAGTACTGGCAGGGGTAGGGCCTCGTGTCTGAATGGATCAGCAGGTGCGTGGAGAGGGTAGAGGAACGCTTGAATGTCTTCCCACACATCTTGCATTCAAAGCTTCTTTCCTGGTAGGGGAGAAAATCATGGGGTGTCAGTTGGTAGCTGCAGAACATGTGACAGAGCTTGAGGACTGTTAAATCATTGACTATAGTAGATTTGATAAGCAAATCTCCTCAGCTCACAGACTGATGTGCTAATATGAAGAGGATGAAAGGATTGTTACTTATGGAAATGGCTTGCATCTTGTGATCCAGACTCCTGCACCCTTTAGGAGAAGGTGAGGCATCTGAGAAGCAGTAGCAACCATCCTCCCATCCCAATCTGAGGCATTTTTAAGGACAGTCTGAGATTTGAGAGATAAGAGAGCTATGATCTGTGGTTTTCAGAGCTCCTAGCACTGCCACTGGGTGCTGCAGGAAAGCCATCCCGTCTGTAACCTAGGAAAGTCACTTCCCTGAAAATGAAACAACAGCTAAGGTCCCAGCACTCGTGAGCTCTGGAGAGCTGGTTCTCTGGAACCACACTACCCACCTGGGAGTGAATATTGGTGTGCTGCTCCAGGCTTACGGCGTGCCCGAAGGTTTTGCCACATACTTCGCAAGCGAAGGGCCGGGTCCCACTATGAGACCTGCGTACGTGGACCTCCAGGCCATGGGGAGTGGAGAATACCTGAAAAACAAAATGCCAGTGATTTTTTTCCAGGAGCCAGATTTGTCTATATCTTTGATTTCAATTCATTCTATTTGATTCTTTCTTTTGTAGGCCACATAAACTGCATAATTCCTAGCACCCTCGTCCTCAGCCAGGACAACGAACGGGCACCCATTTCAAGCCATGTACTTGCACCTCGATGCAAGCCACTGAAACTCTGATGTATTTGATGAAAGCTGCTCCCGACCCTCCTCATCCCCGAGGTTCTCTCCTCAGTGACGCACCTTGTTGCACTTCACGCAGTGGTAGGTCTCCATGTCGGAGGAGTAATGCATGCTGTAATCCAGAGGGGGCTCGGGGCTTGGCAGGAGGTGGCTGCCATACAGGCTGACGGGGTGCTCCAGGAGGGTTGACTGCATGGTGGAAGACATCTGTCGATAGTTGTATGGCAAATGGAAAGCGTCCCAAGAAAAGCTAGTTTTGTAGAAGGTGGGGGTGCTGGTCGGGGTAGTGCAGTCTTTGATCTGCAGGCCTGGGATGGTCATCTCTGAGTTGGTAAAGCAGAGGGAGAAGGGAGTGTCATGCCAATGCCTGCTGCTGGATACCAGTAAAATAGAAAAGAAAGCTCCCCAATACCTTGCCCCTATTCAATGACCTTGGGAGTTGCAAACTTCTTGTTCTTTGACTCAAACCCTGATTCCCCATACAAATTTCATATTTAGACTTTGATTTCAGTCTGAGGAAATTTTAGGGGAGAGGGGATGCTAAGGCAATACTAACCCCCCTTACTAGCCCTACTTCACGTGGCTTTTAAGCAAGTATCATACGGACACCAGCCAGCCTTGACCATATAACACAGCTACACCATTCCTCGAGATGTAGAGGCTTGCTCACTGGGAATCGTAGCCTTGTACTTCAGGGAGATGATGTTCTAAGCCAGAAGTGTAAGGGGAAATACAGAAAGTTCTTGATGAGCTCTGCCCGGGACAAGTTTGACCAATGGGGTCAAAATAAGAGGTGCCATTTTCTGAAAATCTGGACCCAGTCACAGGGGCCTCATAAGCCAACCAGCCTCGCCCTGACCTCTGTTGCAATTCTGGCCCTGGAGAGCAGACCTTGAGCTGAAGGTCCTGGCAGCATCCTGCTCGGGTTCTGGATGGGGACGTTTTCTTCTTTTGGTTCAGAAGGGTCCTTTTCTTGTTTTGGAACCATGCATTCTAGGTCCTGTTTCTTGCCATCCTCTGATGCCTTGTCTCCTATGGCTGTAATCACAGCAGCGTCACGGTTAGTTTATTCCACCCCATAAGAGGACAGGCTGGTGAGGTGGTCTGTGTACTTATCTGGGAACTCACACTCAGATACGTGAGTCCATGCTCAGTTCCCCGAATCAGTGCAGAGCGGTGCAATCAGCGTGGCAATCAAGGTCTGCCCACTGCTGACAAAGGGAAATTCCAAGCAGCATAAGAGAAGCAAGGCAGAGGAGGACAGGAAGAAATAATAGGGCACTTGATGCCCTATATAGCTAGAGCAAATTAACCCTAGAAGGCCATGCTGTAAGAATAATTTCCTTATTTAAAACCATTCTCATTTATGAGGGTAACTAACAATCACTAACTTATTAACCTCCCCACCGCTCCCATGAGAGAGTTGAGTATTGTTAACCTGAGTTTATGGACAGCTGAGCAAGGAAACAGAGAGGGAGGTGCCCACAGAGCCCAGTCTCCTCCTGCCCACACTCACGGTTCTCCATGCCTGTCCCAGCCCTTAAGAGACCAACCAGCACTTGTTAGAAGTAGACTTTATAGTAAGAATTTTAAAAAGAGGTCAAATACATGTTCTGCCTTTTTGCTGAAGGTGGGACTGGGCTGCCGAAGGACAGCATCCATCTGTTTGTCCAACCCCTCTTGTGCCACAGATAAATGCTACAGATGGCCAAAGGATGATGGCAGGAATTGGGATTGGACTGCCACCTCCTTTCTGTAATCAGACTTGTCACAGGGCTGGACTCCAGTTCCACAGCCAGGGCCAGAACAAAGGGTAAGTTGATCCTAGATTTGAATAAAGAAAATTTGAATGGTGCCTGAAGGAAGAAAATAATTGTCCTAGCCCTGCTATTGCATGGATGGCTCTGGGAGAACATGAACAGACCGGGGGGGGACGACAGCAGGAGGATAGGTGGAAACACCGTTGTTTTGTATTGATCTGGTACGTAGCAGCCAGCCTCTCATGTGCAAGGTGCAGGACTCCTTTCACAGTGTTAGGGTATCACTAGTATCTTCTCACTCTAGCAGTAACCTTCCTTGCAAATCACGAGGAGGAGGTGGTAACACTGAGGTAGAGAAGATGTAGGTAGAGGATGTGGACAGTGAGCACAGCAGGTTAGAGACTGAGGTGGCAGAGCTGTGAGTTTGTAGAATGCCAGCCAAGCAGAAGCTCTTTTCCCAGCTGCTTTCCTGGGGTTGGACACCCTTCCAAATGTGACCAACTCCTCGCAGCAATCTGGTATCTCAGATCTCACCCCAAGAGAGGTGGAAATCAGCAACTGGAGCAAAAACTGAGAGCAAGGCAGAATTCCCAGTGTAATTTCCACCCAGATGGAGAACCGGCCATCAGAAACCTTGTGCTCATTTAGGGTTTCCAACGCTTGTGTCTGCCCAAAGTGCACCAGTGTGGAGGATTCTCATTGCACTGTCTCTGGAATCACCAAAGCAGCAGCCCGGCAAGAAACAAAGTGAGGATCTAAATTTGTTTTCAGTGCAACAGCATGGATTTGTCCTAGAGAAAGAGGGCACATGGGATAACCTAGTATTTAGGCTGCCATCCCTGTATGGAAGCCCTTAGTTATTCTTTAGCTCATTCATCCTACTCCCTTGGCTTGCCTACTCAATTATTTATTTGCCCCGGTGTATTCTTACAAGCCCAGTAGCCGTATTGACTCACCGGTGAAGGCAGAGGAGATTGGATCCCACGTGAACACAGGCAGATCATCTTCCACAAAGCGGTGCTGGTGGTAGGTATGAGCCTTTTTGCTCTTCACCAAAAAGGAACGTGGCATTTTCCATTCACTGCCTGGGCATAAACACGGAATGACAGCAGGTAAATCTCTGGTTTGTTGGGGTAGTTTCTTGCTTGTTCCCGCAGCACATCGGCTCAGTGTGCAGCAGTGATGAGAATGAAAACCCTTCTGCTGGGGAGCCAGATAGTTCATCTCCACGGTCCCCCCACCCAGCTGGAGAGAGGGGAGTGGTTGCTTGGCCTTAGGCACTTGACGGGTCTTAGCTTTGGGGAAAACACCTAGCTGTGGAGGGGCTGAGCAGAATAACTCACTGCCAGATAGTTTGTGCTGCTGAGGTGGAGATGGGACTGTGGATTGAAGGTGGGATTGCAGATCACATTATGCTCCATAAAAAAAAATCTCTCACAATCTACCCCTAGGTTGAGGCAAAGGGTTACTGCTGTTTGTGAAGACAGAGCTGAAGAAATGGTGGCATGCTTAAAGAGCCTGGTGTAACAGACCAAAAATGTGTCTGTGGCAGGGACTGATGAGAACCCAGCATCTCTCTCTCGTGTAGTTCTCTGCTCTGCTTCTCTGAGATTGCTCCCTGTGAGAGGACAGGAGGGACTGCTGGTTGGAGAGCGCCTGTTTCAGAAGGGGTCCTTGCACCCAGAGCAGCACAGTCCCACCCATGGCATTGGCTTCTCTGTGAATAATAATTACAGTAGAACCATCGAGAACAGGAAAGATGCAATGGAAAAATCCCCACAGCCTTGACGTGCGGTGGGTTTCCTTCTTGTTGGCCATAGCTCGAATGTTTTGTGTTGTGGCTGGCAAACACCAGTCAAGCAGAGGCAGAGCAGAAGTGCTGGGTGCGAGAGGTTACCTTTTGGATCTGGCTCAAATATCATAGACCGTTGAAACGACAAGCATAAAATGCTGAAATTTAATCACCCCAAATTCTCTTGCAATGTATCTGTTATCTTTACTGCCCAGAACCCAGCCCGCCCTGTGCCCGCTCCCCATGGCTAGTAACTGTTCTCGTGCAGACAGTACGACAACAGGCTGCACGCTGTGCGTGGCAGTATCAGCTGGTGCGCTATTTGCATGTGTATTTGCATTTTCCCTTGTAATTGTTCAAGATAGTGGCACTAAAAGCAAATCTTGCTATATTTCATAGGAAAAGTTAGCAGCAAGTCTTTGCTCTCTACTAGTGGGCAAGTGCATGGTTATTTTTTGTTTGTTTTTCCTGGGAGCAATTGAAAAGTTGCGTACCTATTTACTAAAAAAGAACAACGTTTGCTCCTGTTAAGTAGGAACGACGTGAGGTGTCTACATAAGTTAGGACAGAGCAGTGTGGGCTCCTGAAATCCCAAACAGCCAGCGATGGAAAAGGTCTGCTCTGGCTGCTCCTTAGGGTTCAGGAGTACCTGCCCTTACCCCTGTATGCTAAATATAATTACATAGCTCAGTGGTGGTTCACTTTGAGCTTTGAGGGCCAGATTTACGATGGTGCCTGCGGCTACAGGTAAGTGTACAGGAGGGGAATTCGCACAGCAAAGCCTGCTGTGGGCAGGTAGGTTGCCGAGCACATTGCTGTTGGTGGGAGCCAGGTGCTCGCCAGCCCCAGCGCCTTCAGAAATCCCATTACAGCTCTAGCTGGTTTATAAATCTGGTCCAGGCTTCCCACTTTCATATATGAAAGCCATTTTTTCTTCTGCAATGACTCACCTGTTTTTATCTATTTCCAAGAAACGTGTATGTGACTTGTGATGCATATGAGAAAACAGAAGCCAAGAGTGGATGTGTTAATTTAACTTTAGCAAGAGGACAAAGCGGTACTGAGAAGGAACCATGAGCATGCACTAGAGAGAACGGACGCTGAAGTCCAACGCTGTGTTTACTTTCCTGTAACTCTGACGGGGTTCCTTCTGAGTATCATAAAGTGCATCTCTGCCCATCCCACACACACAGAAGCGCTCAGCTCGGTACGAACCCAGAAGTGTTCGGTGATGGCTGTAGCTCTTGCAGCAACGTGCCCTGCCCAGCCGGCAGCCTCCCATCCTAGCAGAAGTGCTCAGCTCAGAGGGCACGACAGGAGGGGCTCGGTACCAGGTGGGACAGCTGTGCGTGGAGCTGCACTTGGCAGCGTAGACGTGCCCCAGATTAAAGTCCTGCCACAAGCCCTTTCTACATGGGATTTCCACTCATGTCAAAGGGATTTTCCCATGTGGTTGGCAGGACTGTGCCCACAATGGAGAGTATTCGTACCACCAAGCTTTAGACATCTGATTTGTCTGCCTGAATTAACCAGTTAACTTCCCTGGGCTTCCTGCACAGTGGAGGAAGAGGCTGTGGCAGCAGGTAACTGAATGCACGAGGAAAGCACTCATGCTGCACTGCCTCCTGGAAGAGCTGCTGTCCCTGCCCGCCGGCCGGAGGACCCTGAGGCATTCACCAGATAAATTTGAGGACTGGAGGTGGGTGGCGTGAGTAATCTTGCAGTGTTTTATTGTAGTACCATGGACTAAGTACACAAAGGCGCTAAACACAGCCTCACTTCTCATGCTGGTTGGAAGTAGCTGCGTAAGAATCAATGGGATTTTTCTGGATGTGTTTGCTCCAGCATATGTAAAAGTCAAATTTGGGCCAGTATCTTCACTGCTGATAAGGGCCTCTACAGAGCAACACGATCTTTAATGCACTACTGAACGTTGCAAAAGGAAGTTACCTTCCCCCACCCCATTTCACAGAGAAAACAGGAACTGGGTGCCCAAAGCATAGTTAATTAACAACTGCATTGGACTCTTTGATTCACACAACCGAGTTAGAGGAAAGCTAGAAGCACAGATTGGGAGAGAAAAAAAATACCGTGTCCTTGAAACTCATTATCAGCAGCAAGTGATCAGCTGCTACCAGCAGCTAACTGTATTTCATAGGGACAGTAGTGCTATGGAGAACAGACCCTACTATGGCTTAAACAATCCCTGAAGCTTCCGACAGAATTTAGCTTCAACCTTTTGCTAAAAGTTGCACTTTTTATGGAGTCTGTTCTTGCCAGCCCTTGTGGCACCTGGTCTGGCAACTGCAACATGGAGTTCATTGCCTGGGCAAGAGCGTCATCCCAAAACACAAGAGCACGGCATTTCGTGGATTCATTACAGAATATAACATCAATAGCCAGCTGGAATTGACACACTTATTCATTTGCCATTCCTGTAGCTGTATAATAATGTTGTAGTAATCTGCTCCGAAGAAAAGATAGCTGAAAGAACCCAGGGAAAAAAAAAAAAAAAAAAAGAAAAAAACTGCTTCATTATTTTGGGTACCTAAGAAGCATCTGAGAAGGGCTTGTTTTTACCAGCTACGGATGCACCAGCCAGATTTGAAAATGCACCCAGCACCTGTGCACCCTTCTGTGTTCTAATTCAAAGTTCCTTCATCCCCAGTGATGCTCTCTGGTGAGCATCCAAATCAAAAGTGTTTTTTGTTTGTTTCTAATGGCGTGGTTTCTGTCTTCAGGATCCTAATGTCCTATGTTCCTCTTGAAGCCCGGAATCCGGTATAAGAGCACGGCAGCTCGCAGTACCCAAAAACACAGGATTGGGCCGTTTGATACAATTTAGAAGAAATCAGTATTCTCTATAAATTAGTTTATGGGGCTGTTCTCTCAGCAGTTCCTTCAGTGAGACAATTCATTACACCAAATGTTGTATTTGGGAACAGGTGCTTGCAGGATTGTGCCATGCTGAATCAGGAACCCAATTTGCAACAAGTTCCATTCTAAACCTGGTTCATTTTTCTCTAAGCCTTTCTAAATTTGAGTATTCCCGTTTTCAAATTGACAAGGTTAATTGTAGAGATGAAGCCCTATTCCCCACTGCGCTGAGGAAATACTTAATTTTTAAATTAAAGCTGATATGTGGCTTCAGGTAAGCTGGTGAGTGTACAAAGTTTTAGACTAAAAGAGGCTTATCTCCCTCCTACTGCTTAATTTATTTTTAATTTTTAGTATTGTTTTTTCTGTTCCTTTCGGCAAAAATGAAGCTACCAAAAATAAAGAGTAGTGTGTCTGTCAGAAGACTATATTTTTGAAGTAAAAAGCACAAAACAAAACATATCCCATTTGTGGAGTTTTTGAGAGCCCAAATAAAATAAGAGGTTTTGTGGACTCCTAACTCTTTAAGTGTAAAATCATTTTCAAAAAGAATTTCAGATCTTTACATCAAAATTAATCATGTCGCCACTAGTCCGTGCTTGTAAAATTTGAGGTACTTGGGGCAAGTAATTTGAATGTGGCTTTTTAGTGGAAAAATGCGCCCAACGTTACTCATTCTTGTGGTAAGACTGGGCAAATGGACGTTATGCCAAGGCTTCAAAGTTAACAGTGAAAATTTTGTTAAAGAAGTGGAATGGAAATGCTTGTGCATCTTTATTACCTAGAAAAAATGTTTAGGATACAATTGCAGCACTTCTTTTTTTAGAAATCTCCTTTAGCTCTTGGTGACGTTGGGAATGCCGCTGGCTTTAGCAAACTGCCTTCAGCTTCCCTGGATAAAACAACTTGTATAGCACAATCTAACAAATCCTATTTCCCTTTAATGTATACATGCGCTTACTTTGTGAACTTGTAAACCATTTGTTTTCCTGCTTAATGTATTGAACCAGCCTAGTAGTATAGGAGGTATGTCTATAAATATCTAATTGCATATGCTAAAAATTTTGTTACGCTAATCAGCATGTACTTAGAAAGGATGGAGAGATTACATAAATAAAAGATAGGTTTGAAGCAAAAATCCTCAACAGGAGAGACTGAATTCCCATCTAGGAAAATTGGCATAAATTAATTGATGGCAGCAGAGAGGTGCTGTTTTCTGAATTTATAGGTCTGGCTCTGTACAAGAGCAAGTAAAAGGAAAAATACAGCACGTCCACAATGCTTAGGTACAAAAGTCTCCATCTGGAAACTGCCTGCTGCATGTAGCTTGCTGGGATGCAGGTGTCTGAGACCATTGACACATCTTTTTCTATTTTATTCTACTATTATCATTTTCGCATGTGGGAAGGCGAAGCAAGTATATGGCATATAATTTTTAAAATCTTGACCTGTCTGATATACATAAAGCATTATCATAAATGCTCAGTACAAATGACTTACACAGGGAAATAAATGTTACATATTTGCAAACAGAAGAAAAGAATAAGAAAAAGAGTATAAAACACATCAGAGAAAGGAGTTAAACATTGAAATTTAAAGTGTTTAAAGGAATAAATAAATCACCTGTTCAGGGGACTTTGCTTTACTGGATTCGCCTCGAAATCTCCCCAGACAAGCCCCCAGTGAAACGTTGTCTTCTCTCTGGACTCCTTCTTCCACTTTTTCACTTAGTTGCTGTCTGCTGAAATAGATACTTCTCCTTTTCTCTCTCTCTCTTTTTTTTTTTTTTTTTTTTTTTTTTGCCCCTGTTCCCCTCCCTGATTTTTCAATCAGATTATTTGTGTCAAAATCTGGCGGTGAAGAAACAGCCAATAGAGAAGCAGAGCCCAGAAAGTATTTGCTTATCAAAACTTTCCAGGACTTTGAAAACTTGAAGAGAATTCACGATGCCCAGCTCTAAACCCTAGGGGCAGCACCCTTAACTTTCTGGGGCAGCTTTGCTTTCTGCAGGAACACTCTTCTCTTCTGTCATATTGACAATGAGCATGACACAGGGAAATTTTGTATCAAGGAGGTTTTTTTTTTTTTTTTTTTTTTTTTTTTTTTTTTAAAGCTTTTAAGAAATCTATATTTTTACACATTTATCCACACATCATATCTTTCACAAACAGACACACCATCTGTCTCGCATACACACACTCACTTCAGTCTCATAAACAAAACCATATAGCACATATGCACAAAATTATTATATAGTAGAAAGGATCTTTTATCTCTTCAATTTCCAAGAAAAAAGGAATAAGAGCTTTTGCAGTAAGAACTGAAAAAGATGTGTTAATCACCCTTCATTTTCCTATATGTGTGTGCAATTCATACATTTTTTAAGCGCTGCTCTGTATATATAATACAGCTGTATATAGGATATAAATATAGACTTAAAGCTCATTAACAAGGATATTTGCAAAAAGCTCTTCAACTCAAGAGCAATAATAATAATTTGTTCTTCCATCGCTTGCTTTCAGAAAGGGTTTGAAGATGGGTTTGCAAGTATGAAATAACTGACTGCCAAACCTCTCCATAAAGGTAGGGTGAAAAAGGGAGAGCAGAGCAGAGGCAGTGTCTTTTCTCATGTCACCTGGTAATTCTCCAGTAGAGGTTAGAACAGGAGCTGAGGAGCAGTGATTTTCTTTGGAGAATCCTTGGACACAACTCCTGTTTGGAGACAAACAAGGAGAGCTGGTCTTCCCAAAGGCTTGGGGGGAAAAAAAGGCAATTCCTTGATTTCACCTGCTTTCTGATTTTCACTATTCTCCCAACTGTGCAAGTGCATGCTGACGTGGTATCTGTGCCCTAGGTTATCCCCTCCTGCGCTGACAGCCCGGTCTGTGCATGGTTTGAACAGCAAAGATGCCTTCTGAGAGGTTTATATATACAAGCGCACACCCAGCTGCCAAGTACTTGGACTTTGCTGTCAGACAATTGCCTTTATGTCATGGGGTTTTCTGCTCATTGTAAGCCTTCAGATGCGTTTCACTGTTTTCTACGGTTGGTTGCACTACGCTAGGATTCCGTGTGGTCGTTCTTCCTGCTGTAGCGCAGCGTGGTGAAAGCACCAGGAAACAATAACTTTTTCTTTTCTGCCATATAACAGGATCGGCTGCAGGGTGGTGATCCCCTGACGGAGCAGATGTGATCCAGAGACACTTCGGATTCATTGCAGAGGTTATTTGGTGTCTGGCTGTGAGCAGGCAGCGGGGGCCTTAGCGCTCTCTGCTGGGACAGCCACAAGTCACAGTTCTTGTCATCACACCCTGCGCGGACACCGCATTGCCCCATGGCACCGGACAGGCTGTGCAATGGGTTTTGATGCAACTCGAAGATAGGAGTGTAGATTTCACCCAAATTGAGAAAGATTCAGATTTTAATCTTCACCCATCTGTCATTTACTGAGCATAATTCATTCTTGCTGTTTATGGAAGCAAACAATCCCTTTTTCCTTTCCCTCTTCCCCTCCTTATTTATCTAGCTGTTTTGCATGAAAGAAACGTTCCCAAAGCATTGTGCTAGCAAGCTGATTTGCATCCTCTTAAACACAGGCATTTGAAGGATTACATTTCCCGCTACAAAAGACAAGCATTGTAACAGAAAACCAAGATGTACATTGCAGCTTCAGGGTTTCATGTGAAGACAGTTACAGGAATTAAACAAAACAGGAAAATGACAAGCTGCTGAAAGCACTGAGATGTTATTTTATGAAACGTTGGAGCTGGCTTCTGCCAGCACCTTGAGCACAGACTTCCCGTTGACATAAAGTGCAATTGGCTGCAGAAAGTGTCTCTTAAACAAGAGATGGTAAAAACAAGTCAGCCACCAAAAAATCCTACAAAAGATTAGTTACACACACACACACACACAAAAAAAAAAAATCTAATAGCATGTTCAGTAAAACTTCACCAGCTAGCTGACTTAAGAGGTGCTCCAAAGAGCACTGGGCACAGTCATCTGGAGAAGGAGGATGGCCACATCTCCTAGTTTCAGTAATCTATGCATAGAACAAAGGGCATAGAAAAAAAAAAATCTGTACCATATCTGTTTCATACAAATCGATCCCTGAGATAATGGGCACAGATACTCCATGACTAGTACTATTATCACTACACTAGGATACCTGAAGAGAGATGGGAACCCTGTTATAACTGGTTCAGCAATCATTCATCCTCTCTCCTTTGTTTTATTTCAGGAGTGCCTATGCACCAAATAGTTGCAGGATGGGAACACAGTCAGGAAAGCTGTCACCTTGGTGTGTTGTGATCTTACTCTTCCCTAAATTTGTGTTTGTGGCTCCTGTTAAATTTAACACCTCTCCACTTCAATTAAATCAATAGCCAAAGGTGATTTACACAAACTGGAGGGAAAAATCAAAGTGTGTTGGGAATGCATTTAAGCTAGAAGGACCTTTCAGCAGGCCCCATGTGGTCAGTCATATTTTATATTTGTATTGATAGATTTTTTCTTGTTCTTTCTTCTTGTTTCAGTGTTGGCAGACAAAGAGGTTCTTTGGACTCACAGAAGCTTGTGCTGTTCCTGACCCACATGGGCCATGGTGGATGTACAGCTAGTTCAGCTTGCCACTGAGGACAATTTAATTTTGTGCATTGCTGTGAGTTCTTATTACATGTCCTATGCTCTAGTGCATCCTAAGTAAATAGATTATTAAATGCATAACTCAATAAGAATAAACAGGTTAATTATAACACATCAAGCCCATTCTAATGCTGTTGTCTTCCCTTTAAAATCTAGCAGTAATCCACTCCTGCAGCATCCATGTTTTCTATGTCAATTTTAATGTTATAGTAATTAAGTCACACTAAAATAACATGACTAATTGCTTTCAGTTCCTTTCTGAAACTCATCCTAATTTCCACTCTTTTCTGTGGCAGATTAAATAAACATGTTGTCTGCACAGCAGGAAAAAAATACCATCTCTCAGTCCAGACTGCAATAAATACTAACTGCAACGCACAAGGCAGGACAAGATTAAAAACATGTTATCTCATCCAGAGGCGGGATGACCCCTTGCAGGTGCAACACAAAGGAACTATCTCACTCCTGCAGGGATGACAGCACTGGAAGAGCACAGCTAATGCTGCGAAAGTTAAAATTCAACCGGTAACTTTTGTGATAGGGTTCTAATCTGTGTCTTCTTAGAGCTAGTTTCTGCTCTGCAAATCCAGCGCCTGAAATCCCCACTGGCACCCCAGGATGGTTCCTAGGGATTAAAGAATTGGCTCAAACGCTTCAGAGGGCTGTCAGGGCATCCCCACGGACCTCCCCTACCTGGGGGATGAGGAATGCTGAGACCCCACCGGTCTGAGGGCTGAGACAGAGCAGAAGGTTGAGTGGCATACAGGAATGAAGGCTGGAGAACCTTCCCTGAGGTCATTTCATTTCTCCTAAACTCTGTTTGTTTATACAGGGATGGACACAGATCTAAAGGGAAAGGAACGAGGAGACTTTGTGTGCCATGTAGCTGCTGCATTTCAGGATAAAAACAAATTCTTGTCCGTGCTTTGCATGAGAACTCAGCCCCGGGGCCGGCTGCCTGGTGGATAAGGGGGAAACAGGGCAAAAAGGGGCGGTTTTGGGGCGCTGACGGGACCCGGCCCCAATGGCGGCGCCCCCCCCCCCGGCCTTGTTTACCGGCCGCCGCCCGGCCCCGCCCCCTCGCCCCACGTGACCGCCCCTCCGAGGCCCCGCCCCCAGAATCACGCGACCCCTCCGCTGGACCTCATCGCTCTCGCTCCCAGATCCCTCCGCCACGGGGCTCTTTTCAGCTCTCTCTCCCTTCCACCCCCCGCCACGCACACGCACGCACCCCGAGGGGAAAGCCCTTTGAGAGCGAACCCCCCGAGAGGGGTTGCGAGGGACCGGCGGGGATCCTGGAGAGGAGCAGCGGCTTGGGGGCGGCGCGGGACTACTTCGTTCTGCGGAAGGATCCGAGCAGCGAGCCGCCCGGTGACTGGTTGGGAGGGGGGAGGGGGAGGCAGGGCCAAGATGGCGGCGCCCTGCGGGCCGGAGGAGGCCTGAGGGGGGGAGCGGCGGCGGGCGGCAGGGGCTGAGGTGAGCGCCCAGCCGCCTCCTGCCCCCGTGGCGGGGCGGCGGCGGGGGGCACGGGAACGGAGGCGGGGGAGCTGGGGGGGACTTGACGGGGCTGGGGGGGCGAGGGGAGGGAGCCCGGCCAGGGGGCGCGGCGTCCCCCCTGTGCCCCCTGTCCGTCTGTCCCCCGTCACGTCCCTCAGTCCTCCCCCCTCAGCCTCGGGCGCTGGGCAGGGGCCATGCCCCCGGTCCGCAGCGCTGAGGAGCGGGCTCCGGGCTCGCCCCCCTTCCCCCCCCCCTCCCCCTGCCCGCTGAGGGGGGCCCGGTGCTGAGGCGGCCCCAGGGTGCTGGCAGCCCCCGGGCCTCTCGCTGACCCCCGGGGCTCCTCGGTTTTCCTCGCTTCGTGGGGAACCGGCGTGAGGCCGGGGGGTTGTTTACTTGTGCACGAAGACCTTTTGTCAGCGAGAAGTTGGAAGGGTGCAGCTGGGAAGTTTTCGCTCCGTGGCAGGCAGGCAGGCGGTGTGGTGCCGCCTGTTTAGTCCGTGCTTGTCCCCCCCCCCCCCCCCTCCCTCTTTTAATGAGCTTTTTACAAGGCAGTCAGCGAAAAATACATGCCTTAAAGGAGTATGTGATTCAAAACCCACAGAAACGGGGATCAGCCTTTGTCTGCAGAACTGTTTCCAGAGCTGCTTTTTGCACAGAACCTTCCAGTGGACGGTAACACAGAAGGTTTTCATTGTATGCTCTGATCGTGTAGTGTCCCAGTGCTGCCTTCCTGGCCAGTTGTTAGAAATCCATCATACCTGAAGCCATACTACCGAAGTGATCCCATCAGACAGGAAAAGACCCTCCTCGGTTTACGTGTATGAACAGCGGAAAACTGGCAACCGAATATTTGAAAGCCCAGAGTCCTAATAATCAGTGCAGGCTTTGGGAATACATCTGTCCGAAGTTGATTTTACTTTGCTAAGCAGCAGTAAGGCACCAGATCCGCTTCCTTATCAGAACAAGCTAAGTAATGTTTAAGCTTATAACCAAGGATTTAAAATCCCTTACTCTGTTTAAACAAACAAAAGAAAAACCAAACAAACAACCAAAAACCCACCCCACCTCTTCTGTTTTTTAGTTAACAGCCTCATCAACTCTAGGTTAAATTGTATTTGTGTGGGGTGACATCGGCTTACTCAGATACAGTCAGAATATCTAATGTGTCATGAGATAGGCCTTAATTAAAATGATTTTATCTTTGGCTGTTTTTCAGTCTCAGCTGCTTGGCTCTGTTACCTGAGAGTTTACTCTTACGGTGACTAATAAAAAGCGTTATTAACAGGCTCTCAAGTGAGGTGTGCTGTCCAGTTGCAGATGTGCTGGTGTTTGGAACAAGCAAGTGACATTCGGTAACTTTCTCATTGAATGCTGGCCCCACTTAGAGCTGAACCGCTGCGATGTTGACTTGTACTGATCCCTGATGCTGTTACAACTGCCGCACACCTCGTCACATCTGAAACGAGCGGGTGATGTGGTTATTAAAGTCAGGCTCTATGAGAACGTAATAGCCTGCAAGATGCCATACACAGCTCTTTGGAAAAGATACCTTCCATGATAAACAAGTCAAATAAATAGTCAATACGCTCTTTAGTGATGCAAGCAAGGGAGAGATGCCAGGTTCTGTGTAGCCACGTGTGTATTTTTGTGAGAGAATATTGCAACTTAGGATCTTGGTATAGCACATGGCTGCTGTATTTTCATGTAGTTTAATAAACGCGCTGCAGACGGGTAGTGATGCCTGCTTTGTTAGCATAAGCACATTTTTGGGTATCATGTTCAATCGCTGAGCAAATTTCTTGCATCAGTGAGCTGCCATCGCTTCCCTGGTATTGCTCTTTTTTGCTTTTAATTTAAGAAAGTGACATCATCTGGTATGGTTCTGTGTTGCGTGTAACGCCTGCTTTAATTCTTGGGGTAGTTAAAATGACGGAGTGCGATTGGTTTGCAGGGCTTCAAGGTTTATTGCAGCATAACTCTTGGAATTTGTTTAAAGGATTCTTCGGGTGGCAAAAAGAGGTGCTGCAGGGATTTAGGAGCCTCGGGCATCGTGTTGCTGTGAAATCTAGAGCTCTCCATTCACCTGTTCATAGCTTTAAAAAGATTCTTTCATTTAATTTCTATTCCTCGTTAATTAAATTGGCATTGAAAAATAGTGCTTGCTCTTATTTATTTGCTATTAATATATACGGTTGGATATAAGGAATTGAACTAATTCCCTTTGGGGTTAGAAACTGCCTTGTTAGCCTGGCTCCAGCCAAAGGGTTAAGTGTTGAGCTCAGCTGTGTTTGGGCTTTTTTTCAGCATTGGTTGCTTTTAAATAATCTTCCCCGTGACAGAAGTTTGATGGGTAGCAATTAGCGTAATGTATTGGCACAGCATAGTTGCAAAAGGATCTTTAAAAATGCCGAATGTGATTCTCCCTTTTTATTTGAGGGTGTTGCTTTTTCTTTTTGTGATCTTCCCGCTGCAGTTAAGCACCTGCAACGAAGTACACGAGAGTGAACGTACTAACGAATTATCTTATAAAATAATTACTGGGCTTAGGAGCGGGATCTCCTATCAGATCTTAAAATAACCAGAAAAATGCGGACTAGAAGAAGGCAGACGCTCGGATTATTACAAATAAGTGTATTGTATTGCCAGCTGTAACGATCCATCTGATCTGAGGCTTAAATCGATCGGGGCCGTTATTTTTAGGGGTGAGCAGGGGCGCGATCAGCTGCCTGCTGCCCTGTTGCCCCCGTTCCTTTTTGTCCCCGCTGTCGGTTTTCGCTCACTGCTTGCATTCCGCAGGCACCGTGGCTTCAGCGGCAGCAGCGCTTGGTTGTGAAGAAACGACACCACCAGATATTTCCAGGAAACCTAAAACAGGCTCAAATTATGGCGTGTCGGATGGGAGGGAGGGAGGCTTATGCTTTCACGACTGCAGAGCGTTTCGAAGTTTTGAACACGAGGGGCTGCTTTCTTAGCTGAGTTTTTCTTCAAAAGTCACGGTCACCGTAAAATTCTTCTCTCCTCATTCGTGGCCTCTGCCAGAGCAACACCTGTGGGCCTTGCTTTGCCTGCAGGGGAAATCAGATGGAAAAAATTGAGTCTTGAGCTCTGGCTTCACTTCATTGCCGACAGCAGTGGTTAAAATCCCCCCTCTTCCCTCGTGGCTGGGGGTAAAAAACCGTTCCCTTGCACATCCCGGATTTAACGTGTGATGAACGAAGAGGGAAGAAATGCTGGTGCTGAGCGCGTGCTCGCTGCTGTGCCCCCCACCAGGTGCCTTCGGCGTTATTACAGAAACGCTGAGGACGTTGTGGAGCAGCGTGTGCTGAGTGTGCCCCCTCCTCCCCACCCCTCACCGAAGCGTAACTGGCACTACCAGCTGCTTTTTCGTTTGGCTTGAGATAAAAATACACCGAAGTGAAGAACATCTCTTGACAGAAATACTTAGAGAAGTCATAATCTTTTGAAATGCTGCGGTATCTCATTCTCCGTTTAGCCGGTTCCAATGAATATTTATACAGTCTTGCCCTTTTTCTGGAGTTTGCAGCTTAACTGTATTGTGTCGTGGTTAAATGAGCTGCTGAAAATCTGTTTTTAAAACAACAAATTGGTTATTTGCTTCTTGGTTTCTCCTTCGATTCCTTTAAGCCGGCTCTGAAGTCAGTAAGTATGGGTACTTAAAGCTCACACTTAGTTCAATTTGGCTTTATAAAAGGTCTTGGATACAGGAACGAGAAGCTTGCTGTTGATGCTTGTATCTTCCAGTGAGACCAAAAGGTTGCATTTTAAAAGGTAGTTAAATGTTGTTTTCAGTCTTTACTGCCTAGTGCCTCGGATATTTCGTATAAAACTAATAAAGTTAGCAAAGAGTCGGTGCCTCAAACCGCATGGAAAAGTGACTTACCTTGTTTTAGTCCTGGCAGTTTAAAGCATGAAATTCTTCTAATAGGGGAATGACTGCAAGAGCCTGGGATGGAAGCATCAGAGGTTCTTCTCGAATACCGTGTGTTTGAGAGGAAGACGTGGCTGTGATGCGATGCTGTAAAGGTTTCAGGGAGATCCTGTTCAGCACAGATGTTACAGCAATCCCAGATGCAAAATGCCGTGGCTTTCAGCGATGATCTCAGTGTTTTACGAGACAGTGGAAGTTCCCTGACTTGGCCTTTCCTGCGTTCCTTATCTACGGGATTTGAAAATCCCATCACAGATGACTGGGGGGATTATTCATAAATCACAGGTACCACGGCTCCTGGGAACTCCTTCCATCTTCTGGAGCGCGGTAGTTCCACATTGAAGTTCAATGCCTCTTGCATGGAAACTACTTATTCAGCTGTCTTTGCCTCAAAGGAAACAAAACATGGCAGTTAAACATCACTGCTGGAATTTCCTAGTTCGTTCATTCGTGTTGGGCATCGTGGTCCCAACAAGCTTAGAGGAGTCAGGATTTCAAATCTGCACCTCACAAATGATAATCTCAAAGGAGATCTTGGATCAAGAAAACTGCTTTGCCTTTTAAAAACGTGACTGCTTGTGCGTAGAGGGGTGACGACATTGCACTGTTTTTTTGGATTCCAGCAGATAAACGTGGCGTGTAATGAAGTGGCTCTGTGATGCCGCCCCATGTTCCGACCTGGGCCGGAATACTTCTGATATTTGGAATGCCGGCTCCTGCTGGCACTCCGCGTGGAGCACTTTGAGCACACAATTGACTGACAGACGAGTTCATTTAGATTACGCTGGGTTTATTGGCACGAGGCCACTTGAGCCACCTGGATGAATTAGTGAGGGAGCCGGGGAAGTCACCAGTTACCTCCACGTGTAGTTAGCACAAACCTAGCTCGCATTGTCAGCCTCGCTTTTACCCGATGGTGGGGTTTGTGTGGGCCAGTAGTGAAAAGTTTGGAACCCTCCTTCCTGCTGCATTTCCCCGTCTGACGGCAGGCAGGTTGCTGAAGCTGACGACCAAAACCCAGCTTGTGCTGGCTGCGTGGCTGGGTTCCCATTTCACCACGCGATCGCTCCCCTCTGGCAGTAGCAGAATGAGCGAAACCTGCTCTTGAGGTTTTTACTGGTGTCCTGAAGATCTGCCCCAAACGTAACAGCAGTGCTAGAGGAAAATAAGGAATAAAAGCATTGGTTGTGGTGAGGAGTCTGATCCTGCGCACGGCAGTTGCTTTGGCGGTGTGGTGGGGATGAAGGAAGTCCTGTCGGCGAGGTCTGGATGGGGTAAAACAACAAAAAGCAGAGACTGGTGTTTGTGCTGCTTTCCGTCTTAAAACAGGTTTGGCTTGCAGCTGATTTGGGGGTGGGGTGGTGTATCTTTTGTGAACAAGGCTTTAGACAACTAACTCGTTGCTCAGAAGCGGGTGAATCTCTTGCCTAACCGTAGCTGAAGCTGTGACCCGATGGAAACTGAGGCACCTTGGTTAGCCAGCCCTGTACGGACTCGAGGGCAGTGGTCTCAGAAACACACAGATTGCTGGCAGGGAACTGTATCCCCGTGTGGCTCTGCACTGGTGTTCTGGGCCTGTGTGCATTCAGGGTGTCTGAATACAACTGGAACTTAACAAATTTATATTAGAGCGGTTCCTAGAAGCTAACAAAGCCTTGACTCCTGAAAACGAGTATCAAAGCGGGAGGTTGACTCCTTAGGGTGCACGGATGAGTGACTTTAAACTTACTGAATGGATGGTTTTGCTCTTTGAACATCGTTTCTCCTCTCAACAGCAAGCTCTTTGAGGAAGAGGTTGAAGCTTGGAAGTCTGCACAATACAGAGTCAAAAAAATAACCCAGAAAACCAGCAAATCCCACCCGAATCTTTTCGGAAAGCGGACTGGAATCCGTTACGTGTTTCAGTAAAAAGTGCCTCTTCTCCCCACCCCCAAGCTTCCATTTCATTATCTTTAGTTTGAAAGTCTTGCTTATAGTACCAGCGGGGTTTTAAGCCTGCAGTTTTTAAGGTCTTGCCAAATGGGATGCAAAAAGAAATGGCATTCAGCGCTTCCATGAGCAGGCTGCTCGGAGGGGAACGCGAATCTTACTTGGGCTGCTCAGCTCCGATCGTCCAACACCGAGGGTGGTTTTGTGTTCTGGCACTGAAACCCTTTAAGAAAGTTTGTTGCTATAGAAATGTGTGTGCGGCGCTGTTATCACCTTTGAATTTGCAATCCGTGCCAAATGAAGTAAGCCGGTGGCTTGTGTCCCTAATAAAAGTGACCTTGGGCAGCTTCGCAAGTAGGAAGTGATATGTTGCAAATGACGAAGTTTGCTGGTACACGGGTTAACTCCTGCCATCCAGCAACCCTGTCAAACGTGAGCTTTCAGGAAAATAACAGATACATAAGCAATTAGAGCGTTATCTCCTAAAATAGAACACTGATACGTGGTCCTTCGCTAATGTGTAACAGTGTTTTGACTGGAGACTGGAGACTTAGGCAGTCAGAGTAATTATTCTGGAGTCAGAATTTGGTATGATAAGCGAAGACGTGTGTGTGTAAGATATTGCATCCCATAAATAAAACTCTTTAGCAGCTTCTTAAGGTTCACAGTGCAAGGCTATAATCTTGTTGTGAAGGCCATCGCACAGCCTAGCCTATGGACAACTCCAGAAAGGACAACTGTGCAACGCTTCTTGGGGTTGTCAAGCTAAATGCTGACTCTTATACAGGAGGTGCCTAGCTCTGCTGTTCTTGGTAAAGAATTTAACGTTGTTCTGAATATAAATGGTTTGGTAAGGAAGAGAAAATTCGTCTCTTTTGTTAATCTGTTCCTGCTTTTTTTCTTTATCAGTGATCATGAAAGGTGTGTGGCTGGCAGCACTGCAGACAGAAGCTCACCGCATCCACAGAACAGGTGCAGTATATCCATTTTAGTAAAAAACCCTTGCATGTAAACTTGGTCGTGTGTCTGTCCGTATAAGAAACAAAAAATACATGCTAGCTGGAAATAAGAGAGAAGAAACCCTCGCTAACAAATTGGTGTGATGTGAAGCCAGATTCTTTCTGCTTGGAAAGGTTCAGCATCGCATTCTTACAGGTGGAGAACAACTTGATTCATTTTGTGTTAGGTGTGATAACTGCGTCCTTCCCTCTCTCCTACATGGAAGGAAGCCACCTAAAAAGCCCCAAACGGTTTAGATTTATTCCTCCTTAGTACTCCGAAGGTGACCAGAGTCATTTAATCTGCACAGCACTGCTTGTAGTAATCTATACAGCTTGTGCACTGTGGGGTTTTTAATATATTATGCACGAATTATACATGTGAAAATGAGGTATGTTGTGCTGCGAAGCTTGTAATTTAGTATGCACGGATGGCCAAGCAACGGCAGCTGTAGTAACCCTAACTGGGTTTCTGAACAGCTGCAACTTGGCCGTATTGCAAGTATTAAAGCCCAGATCTATTAGTATGCAATAATGGAAAGCTGAGGGCAGTGAATTTCTCATCTAGCCACAGGAGTGGAAAAGGATCTCGAGCTGCATATTTCTTCCAGAGTGTAGACTACTATGCGGAGTGCTTGAAAGGTTGGGCGAGGAGGAATTGCTGTAAGAAAATGAGAATGGAGTGAATCCAGGGAGCTATTTGCATTTTATTCAAAACTTTAGTTTTAGCTGACTTACCTGGAGAGCAAATAAAAAAAATAAACCTCCTGAAACAGAACGGTCTGACAGTCCCAGGTCTGTGAACACTATCCAAGGTCTTCCATATGACAGATTAATGGCTTAAACATTTTCTCTTACAGCTTTTATTGCAGGTGTGTAAGTTCTAGCAGTCCGTTCAGTGCAAAACAGTTAATGGGCAATGCTGCAGAAAAGAAATGGGGAAACAAGAAATCTAAGACAGAAAGGAAAAAAGGAAAGCTCATTTATCTGTTCTCTCTTGGCTCCTAGTCTGGTAGAGGCACCAATGAGGAACTTCCTGAAATTGTAACCTCCACATTCACGTTAGTACATGCATCATGGCACAACAAGGAAATGTTGGTGAGCTCCTCTCAATGCTGGATTCTCCAATTCTGGGTGTCCTGGAAGATATAACAGCTGCGTTCAAAGATAATCTCATTTGTGGTATGTATCCTTAAAAGTAATTGGAGGTAGGGTTTTGCTTCTACACCAACAAAGGCAGAATAATGCGACGGTGTTTGCTATCAAATACACTCCTTTGCAAATGTGACTTGAAGGAAGCTCGTAATACTTGGGACTTAAATTGCTTTAAGGGTTGAAGGTTCTCTTCAGTCTGTTCTGCTTAATGGCATGTCTCTTGGAAGGTTTGTTAAGTAATTGCTAAAATGCTGTTATAAAATGATTGGATTTTTCTGGGGCATAACCTCAGGTTGTGGGCTGATGACGCTTTCTTTGTCAAGTGTAGAAAGAATTGGGTGTCATGCACATTATGGGAACTGGTGACAGAACAAACAAATAAAAAAGCCTGACCCCAAACAAAACTTCAGACGCAGACTTTCTTTAAAAAATGCTCTCTGCTACTAAGGCGTCTCTTATGTTGATGGAGCCTTTTCAGAGAATGAGAGCATTGTTAATCTCCTTATCCCTGAGGTTGTTCTTTATGCTGAAGGGAGAGAATATAAAATTTGTCCTGAACTCTTTGCCTCTGCTGGGTAGAACGCTCTTGCAGTTAGCTACAGCTAGGTTTTTAAGGTTAGACAGTGCCGCAGTAATTGTTCTTCATTTAAACAACAAAAATCAAAAAAACACGGGTTACTTTCCTACTGAGCTCAGTGCAACTGCTTGAATGGTCATGAACTACTGAACATCACTGAGAGGTCTCATTTTCTTAAAGGTCTGAAACAGTAGGTACTAGTTTGTTATAATGGTGCAGTAGTTGTCACAAAGTAGAGCAACATTCCTGTAATAAATGCTTCATTTCTAGTACATTGAGAATATTTTTTTTCTTGTTGCAAACAAACCGATAGACCGTGGACCTATGCTTGTGAACAACCTGGTAGACTATTACTTGGAAACCAATTCTCAGCAGGCACTGCATATACTGTCCACACTACAAGAGCCTCATGACAAGGTAAAAAAATAAAAAATATTAAAAAAAAAAATACTGCTGTTAATTATGGCAAACTGTAGCGTGGCGATTAAGGAAGCCTTTAACTAGCATCTGTTAGTATTCTTCTTTTGCACTCTGATATGTAATGACCTTGTTGTAGACATGTAGTATCTCTGTAGCAAAAGTAAGGTTTTTGGTTTTTTAATCTTTAAAATATTCCATGTCATGGGTTGTTTACACTGGCCTAGTTACCAAAGAACCTCTACGATTGGATTTTTTGGGGGGAAATAACGCTGGTTCTTTGCATCGCTGCTGCTGCTTGATCAATGTTAGATCTATCAGCCCGAAACAATTGGGGTATTTTTAGAGCAGGTAGCCATTTCTAAATAGATTGAGAGAATGGCACTAGAAATGTTTGCTTTGGTTGACCAGATTTTTAATATTTGGATCTTGTATATTTGTAAAATGCCCTTAGTTTCCACAACTGACAATAACAAACTGCTGAATATAGATTTTTTATTTTTTTTAATATATATATTTAACTGATGTGTATTCTTTTTCATCAAACAAAACTTTCCTTTTTCTACCACTCTAAAATCCTCTCTCAGCACCTTCTGGACAAAATTAATGAATATATGGGCAAAGCTGCTACCCGTTTACCCATTCTCTCCCTACTGGGACATGTGATAAGACGACAACCATCTTGGAAGCATAAGCTTTCTCAAGCACCTCTCCTACTTTCGTTACTTAAATGTCTCAAGGTAAGAACTGTGTCACTGTTGTCCATTAAAACACTTGTACACTTGAAGTAAGCATACAGACTTGTAATGCAAGGCATTTATTTTCTGTTTCAATGTCATTTAGTTAAGCTGTGAGAGGAAATGTTGATTAAAATACAGAGGCACACTGGAAAAGTTGCAGCTGAATACTCTGTGCTGCTCCTCTTATTACTGACAATCCCATCTCTGAAAGCATCTGGCACTATGAGTTAGGGACTTTTAAAGTTCTCTACAGCTTTTTAAAAAGAAGTCAAAGACCAAGAGCCGTTGCTGAAGTTGATGGATACCTTGAATGTGAATTTACTGAGAAGTTAAGCGACTTCCCACTAGTGCATTCTGAACTGCTTGCGTGTATGGCGATACGCTCCGCTCCATCTGCAGTGCAGTTGAGCCATACAGCAGACTATTCCGTGGTGGAATTACCTCTGAAGTAGTAGACTTTCAGTGGCTGCAGACATGCTGGAGTATAAAGAGGTGTCTGTCTGGAGAACAAAGAGGTAGGGAAGGACGTGGAACATGCTGTGAAAGGTTGTTTCACAGAGGGAGAACAGAGGAGGCAGAAGAAAAACCCATAACGTTGACTGTGTCCCAGCAGCCTGGGTGGCTCTTGGGGTATAGCAAGACCAGCTCAGTAGCATCTGGCCACAGGCTTACCTGTGCTGTTCATGCCCCTCTCCTGGCAAAGCAGAAGAACTGCTGAGGAAGATGTACGTTCAGTTGGGGAAGCAAGCAGGGACTGTACTGGGAAAGAGTTGGAACATATCCTGTGTCATGTCCTAAAATCTGGTTCTTTATTACGGTTTCATCTAGCTAAAGGTTTTTGCTACCCTTAGCCTTTCTCTCAGTGTAAGCCAGGGGGTTCTGATTGTTTGAGTTACAGCTTTATGAAATATTTAGCAGCTGGAGTCATCAACCAGGCACTGTTTACACTTGCATGCCATACAGCAATGCCTCCCTCAAGTCTCAGTGTTTTAACAGTACTAAGGTGTTTTTTTGGTGCACATTTAAGTCTCTGAAGCTGAGAGAAGCTAGCTTTTAATATAATGAAGATTTAAAAGACCAAATAATTTATATAATTTTCATGTTAATCATCCTGAAAACTTGATGTGACAATATGACAGGTAACTCGTTGGCAAGATGCACAAAGGTAAGTTTGTATGAGTTTAAGTTTAATAGACAATCTTCTGACCTTTGTGTTGGTAATTGACCAACATCCTTGAACATCCCGGTCAGATTTGCAGTTTGTTACACCCTGAATGCTGTGTGTGCTTGGCTCTGTGGAGTAGGAAATGCAGTACGTAAGATGCTTCACATACCAGTAATATTTGTTTTCCTACTTAATTGATGGAACTGTGGTGATGTTCCCTTTTTAAGTCAAGTCTTTTTTACAGAAAAGCAGGAGGCAAATGACAGGACAGGAGCAAGAATCTAAAATCTTTTTCTTAGATTTATTCTGGATGAAAGAGACAGTAACTTTGGTCCATTAAGATATGGTAGGTTTCAGACTGTTTCAAAGTAGAGAACTCTTTCCATGATGATGAATCCAGTGCTTGCTTCATCCTTGGAAAAATTAAGTTAAACTCTCTTTTAACTGACTAACGCAAGTTTTTTCCCTTCTTGCAGACTGACACAGATGTAGTAGTACTCACCACAGGTGTCCTAGTGCTAATAACCATGTTGCCAATGATTCCTCAGTCTGGCAAACAGTACCTTCATGATTTCTTTGGTATCTTTGGGCGTCTCTCAGCCTGGTGCTTGCAGAATCCAGGTGAGATTTCAACTTTGTTGCATGTGGTTATGGTGTAGCAGTATCCTTGAGACTCTTACACGGCTGATGAGCACGTTCTTTTGTGAGACTCTTAAAGGTCTGAGATTATTTAAATGCAGAAGATTATTAAGATTACAAGCTGTTCTGTTCTTTGATAGTATTGGGCTTTGATAGTATTTGAGCTTCTTTGCTCAAAAGTTCGAAATCTCTTAGATTCTCTAGTGTGGTGCTGCTGTTATATGAAGTGGTACTGGACAGAAATGCTACCTTGATGGCAGTGAAAAAGCAGCGATTGATGTTAATGGGTAGAAAAAGGAAAAACTAACATTTGAAGCAGATATTTGGGAATCTGAGTTTCCCAGGTGTGAGTGGGAAGGCAGAAGAAGCAACATGTAAGAATTCCTTTCCATATATAATTATCAAGAGTCATGAAAGTGTTGGCAAACCTCATCTTCTCAGTCACAACATTGGCTTATGCTGAATTTTTTGTAAGCTATTTGAGATCCAACACTGTACTTACTTATGTGTGTCTTATGGATATGTGAACAAATGTTGTGTTAAGTACATAAAGATCCTATTTACAAGGCAATTTGTCGCTGGCAAGATTGGAATTTACAGAACAGAAAGACGGCTAGTAAGAGTCAAGTCTGTTGTGAACGTGTTTTCTGTGAAAGACAAACTTCTAGTTTTTACCTTTGAAGTGAAACATGCCTTAAATTTCTTTTTTAGTCATTCAGGCAATCTTGCAAACTCCGTATTACTATTTAGAGTGGCTTCAGGTTTTTTATTTGGGTAGGAAATACTGTGCTTTAAAGACTAATTCCAACCAGTGTCCTGGTCCAGATCTAATTTTTTATTTTGCTGTGAGCTGATGAGAATGGGTTGTCTGTTCTCTCAGAAGACTTCATGGCTTTGCTAGGGACTGTTTGTATTTCAGAAGACTTGTTCCAGTTAGCATTTCAAATGTAAAAACAGTTTGCTTGCATTCTTAGAAGTCTTGTTCCTTTCTCCAATGTAGTGAAAAGGATTCTAACTATTTTTTCCAGGTCACGTGGCAGAGATTTATCTTGTCCATCTTCATGCCAGTGTTTATGCTCTTTTTCATCGTCTTTACGGAATGTATCCTTGCAATTTTGTCTCCTTTCTGCGTTCTCACTACAGTATGAAGGAAAACTTGGAGACTTTTGAAGAGGTAGTGAAGGTAAAATGCTGCTCATCACTGTAATGTCTGAGACGAGAAATTCACAGCTGTGTAAAGGCAGTTATGTGTCAAGTTAGTACACAGACTTTGATTTAACTGAGAGCTGCTCAGCTGTATACACAGGCTACTGAAGGACTGAAATCTCATTTGGGAACGAGATCATCTCTTGAGTCTGTGCTGTTATGTGCTAGCTTTAAACATCTGTTAAATGCAAAATTCTGACCTATTGAGATCAGCAGGTTGTTCATCAGCTTTGCGTATTTTATTGCAGTCAGAAAAGTGTTGTATTAATACTTTTTTCTCTCGCTCATCCAGCCAATGATGGAACACGTGCGAATTCATCCGGAATTAGTGACTGGATCTAAGGACCATGAACTGGACCCACGAAGGTATATAACATTCTCTCTGCTATTTAAAAAAGTCTATAAGTGGGTGGATTTTAGCTGAGTTATTTCAGAAGGCTTACAGCAAAAACTTCTCTATCAACAACAGCGTGTGCCAGTGGTGTTTCACCATCCATTTTCTTAGGTACACCAGGTAAATGCATAGAATTTCTTCATCCAAGCTTACAGCTGGATGAATAAGCATCATCTTTTGTGAAGGGCCATTAAAATGATGTTGGGGTTCTAAATTCATTTTGTATCTGGGATAGAATCCGTCTCTTAACAGTTTACTTTCTTAATTTTATGACGTAACAATGAAACGTTCTCATAAAATTCTAAAAAAAACTTTGCTTATAGTAAGTAAAGAGAAACTACCACTGTTGAGCTGCTTCATTGGCGTAAGGTTTGGGTCGTATTTTGGTTTGTTGAAGTACTTGGTGGGATTTGTGTTGAAAACGGCTTCAGTGTGTCTTGTTTTGGTACCTAGATATTGGTTCAGTTAACAGATCAATTCTTTTAACAGGTATGTTTTAACATCAGTTGTATTAGTTTTCTTTAGAAATAGGCTCATTTGCCTGCAGCAGCACCACTTGCTGCTTTTCTCTTGTCTCCACAGGCCCAGCCACTGAAGAGGAGAAATTGACTCTTGTTGCTGCACAGTAGTGCTCTTGCCCTGCTTTTCAGAGCCACTAGGAAAACACTACTAAATGGGAACCTATTGAATATCACAATGCTCAGTTTTGCAGGCTTCTCTCAGACAGGGAGAATGGGTACGGAGGGAGGGTGGCGCCACTAAGGAGTTCAATTGGCACAAAACTAACTGTTGAAGCCTTCTGATTTGGTACCTTTCACGTATCTTACATACAGAAGTGACTCAGCCTTTAATAGACAGCCTTCTGTGTTTTCTCTTCTTTACAGTGAACTTCCATCCCCTGAAATATTGGGCAGATCTAATATGGCTGCTAACTTTAGTGAGGAAAAAAATTGAGAATGAAGGAAGTAGTAATAATAAAGGACATTCCCAAAATTTAGGAGGAAAAACACAAACCTGAAACTGGTATTGCGGATGGTGATTGCTTAAATAATAGAATTCCCTCATTGCTGGCATTTCTAAATTTTGACCAACATCTGAGTCTAGCTGAGCTGATTTCTACAGTTGCTGAAGCTCAGGATCAACCAAGTCTTCATATGCTATTCCTCCTTTCCAGAGCGCTCCATGGCAGACCTTTATGGATCTCTGTGTCAAAGCTGTTTGTCTCCTATTTGAGACCCCATTTTATAAGTCATCTGGTTGCAATTTTTGTATGCTGCCTTGTTCCAGTTCTGGCTGGGAGTACGCAGGGCTGTCTGGAACAAATGAGCCATCCTATAAGCCAATTCCTGATATCTCCAGGAACCCTTGTTTGTAACAATAATTGACTAACTTACTCTTTTGGATCCAAAAACTGTCTGCAGGTGGAAAAGACTAGAAACTCATGATGTTGTGATAGAATGTGCCAAAATCTCCCTGGACCCTGCAGAAGCCTCGTATGAAGATGGCTATTACTCTGCATCTCGGAAACCCTGTACAAACTTAAAACATCATCAAACTGACCCCAGTGCCAGCCATTACATTGACACACAGAGCAGCTATGGTAAGATCTGCCTGATGGCTAATGAATACCCATTTCCTGGAAGAAAATGGGCCTTAGAGCAAAGAGGCATCTTATTATCTCACTCGAAGTCCAGTTTTTGGGCACTGGAAAACAAACTTCCATTTAAAACACATTTGTATATATATTTACTTATGCATGCGTGCTCTGATCATGCAGACATACAGAATGTTGACAGAGTTGCCTTTTCAGTGCCTCTGCCTGCCCCTCAAAACAAACCAAACAAAATCAAAAGCTGTAGTATGTAACGTGTGCAATAGATATCTTCTGGGGTTGGAAGAAAAGCTTCTTGTTTGCTCACTGTGGCTGTGTACATTGCGTATGTTGAACGGACTTGAAATGCTTTGCTTAAAAGCCTTTACTACTAGCCAGAAGAATCATTGATTTATATTTGGTATGTATGATACTTCTCATTTACGTTTTTTAATCTTTCAGGGACTTCGACCCCGTATTCCACTCCTCGGCTAACACTATCACAAATGTCAGGGCAGCTACCTCAGATTTTGAGCCCGCAGTCAATACAGCTGTCATCTGAGCCACAGCAGGTAAAGCACAAGGTTACACGCAGCATGCACTTAATGCTTTGCACTTTGCTTGTATTTTCTGTTGAAAATACCCCAAAATGATGTCTATGAGAAGTATGGAATTCTTCAGAACTTAGCGTGTATTTCAGATTTATTCCCATCTGATTTCCTGTATCAGAGCGTGGATGTGGATGTTTCACATTGCACACATTCTTTTTCTGAGCTTCGCTGATTTGTGTTTGTTGTGTTTTGTTTTTGCATAGGTTACCATCTGGAGTCCTTCTGCAGTTTGTGGTATGACCACTCCACCGACCTCCCCTGGAATTGTCCCATCAGAATCATCCCAGTCTTCATCGCAACCTTACAGCAAAGCTTTTGGCACATCTGGTACGTGCTGCGTTTTTTTGAATTAGGCCTTGAAGATTTATTAAAATAGAAATTCTGGCTGCAAATTTTGCTGTCTGCTTCTTAAACGGGCTTGCAGCACTATGCTGCCTGATAGGTGTAAGTCATTACTGCTGTGAACGGAGTACCTGGTCATCCAGAGTAGTGCTAATGCAAACACTGAGACAAACTGCAATGAATTCAGTGCCAAAGTCTGAAACAGGCCCATTGGGAACTGTGTGTCTTTATCTTGGTAGAGTGTGGAAAGAGATTTAAGAAGTAAATGGCTGAGATACTGTTTAAACATACAATGTTCAACTGAAAGGAGGAAATGGGAACCTTGCTGAGGAAACTTTTGCTCCCCCTTTTCAGCAGGGGGTAAAGGAACGCCTTTGGGAACGCCAGCCACATCTCCTCCACCCAGCACTTCAGATGACTTTGTGCATGTTTCACTTCCTTCAGCTGCTGCCACACCTCCTAAAAAGGTACAACAAAATTCTTCTGCCAAGTAAATCTGACTTTTCGTTCACTTGCTCTACGTGCAATGACTGTAACAGAGGAAAATCAGAGTAACAGGCTTAGTGTTGCATTTTATTGTGGAACCTCATTTTCTTCTAAGGTTAGACTACTCTTACAATTTCCAATTATATGTTTTTTGTGTAAATTTTCTTTCTATGAAACTGTCCAAGAGGTTGTTTCAAACAGATGTCTGATGCAAAGAATATGTATGTATGTTTTTTTCCAGGAGGACAAATCAGATTCTGGGAGGCCTTTATTGTACCGACAACAAAATGTCATAAACAGCGATAAATCATTGGGTAAACTCCACTTTCCTCTCCCTATTTTCAATAACTTATTTTAAACAAATCCTGTTTTTATTGACATGTTCCAGCTGCCAAACACTTTTCCACAGGTTTTTTTCTTCTTTTTTTCCTGAGTTCTTCATAGTTCCAGGATCCTGCCTTAAACTGTGATTCAACTTAAAACCTTCCCATGATGCTTTTGATTTCATTTTAACTATTCACCTTCAGAAGTAGCCTGCAGTTTTTTTTAACTGGCCTATTTGCCCTCTCATACATATTTAAATTTAAATATGCAGATCAACACTGAAGTCTGGAAAAGGATTTTTTTTAAAGCTGATGCTGTTAGGGTGATTTTTTTTTTAGAAGCAACAAATTGTACTTGAGGTTTTTACTTGAACAAATTATGTCGCATGTGCAGCCTTACAATTTGATCCAGACATGAGGATAGATGTTGCTTCCTTTAAAGGCTTTTGGAAAAACTTTGTTTGCTATCCTCAATTGTATTGCTGTACTTGAACTGTTTTTTAACGTCCTGTGGAATAATGAAAGCAACAGTGGATGGTTGAGGAACTCAACTTCTCATAGGTAAATCTAGATTCCCTTTTCCATTCTCTGTCATCTACACCTGTGACAGCTGTAGGAAAGGGATGTAGGCACAGTATAGAGGTTTCAAACAGTGCATCTTTACTGTCCTCAAGGTGAAGAGATGATAGTGAAACTCAGGCTGGTTTTCCCTGCTAAGTATTATAGCAACACTGGAATCTGAACTTCCTGAATTACGAGAACAGGCTCGGTTTTTCACCGGATTCCTAATCTGTTCCTGAGCTGTGAGCATGAGGTTTCTGTCCTGCATGCATTTGTGTGTGTATCCCTGGCAACTGTCTCAGAGTTTTGATCAGCAGTCACATACCGTCAAGTTTGCATTACATCAGCTTACTCCACCTCCTTTTTGGGGTGCGGGAGGGTAGGAACTGGGTCCTCGAGTAGCCAAATCAGAAGCTGAGATGGAATTTAAAGCTAACATAGAAGTACAGTTGTCGCACTACATATTGGCGGCTTTTTTATTTATTTAATGGGTTCAGTTGCAGACAACACATCCTTACTTGTAGAGGAGGCCACCTACACTTGTTGTGCAGTAGCAAATGTTAAGTTTACCATATTACACTTCTGGATCGGGACAAACATGTGACTAATCTCGGAACTGGTTTCCACAGGAACAGATGCTTCCTCAAAACAGGGACACATTCAGTCTAAGGCCCCTACAGCAGTATAAGGCTCTTGTTTTGTGCTGTAATAAGGCTGGACAAAACAGCATCTATACAACTAACTTTTCTTTTCTGTTTTTCAGACACACCTGGTAGTAAAAGTTCAGTAACCTTAAGTGATCTTCCAGAGTTTTTAGGTGGTTTGTCTTTTGAAGATAGCGCTGAAAAGGACAGGGAGGAAGGTAATTTCTGTTATCTTTCTGTACATCTTAGCTAAAGAAATGTTTTTAATGTTGAAATGTGAGATTCGTGGCTTGTGCTTGATTATTTTGCCTTACATCGTTGCTGTTCTCAGTACTCTCCAGGGTAACTTTCATATATTTAAATCCCTTCTCTGTGAGCTTTGCCGTTAATTAATTTTAAACATGTCATTTCTGGGCCTGCGATATGGGAGTTCTTGTTGCAACCTGCTTTATTCCTTTGAAAAGTTGCCCAGTGCTACAGACTAGTACCCAGAACTCAGACTTGCTCTCCTAAGTTAAAAAAATCTCAAATCTTTTTTTATTAGAGAGCAGCTGACTGGAATGGGAGAACTTAGTAATGCTGGCATTTATTTTAGGAACAAACAAACAAATCTATAGGAGAATGAGTAAATCTGTGGTGATTAGGTAGCTTAATAACATTTGTTCTCACTATAAGTCAACTTCAGTCCTGTGTAAAGGTTCCCTACAAAACTCTTATTTAAAAAATAAAAATAAATCCCGTTTTGAGAGCTTCAGTGAGATAGTTGTGTATTTGTCCTTAAACTCTTAATGTGTTTTTTTTCAGGATGTCATTGATTTGTCTTACAGAAATAGGGCACAATTACTCAGTTTTTTCCATGTTTAGAATAGGTCTGCATTGTCTTCAAATAATATCATCTTTTCAAATGCAAGTGTTTTTCATAAACAGTCAAAACAGTACAGTTCGTAAACTTAACCTTCTTCAGAAGACTAAAGTGAGTATGGTCCTGACATAAAAGAATAATAAAAAGCAAACTCCAGAAGAAGATAGTTTAGCTGCTATAATTCTATCTTACCTTCAAGGTGAGATTTGTATTTTTTACTTTTTAAGGCACACCTATGTTGTTAACACTAGGATTTTAGTCTTTGGGGAGATGCTTCAAGTTGACCAATTTAAGAACTAGAGCTACTTGAAGCAAGTGGATCACTCTTCTGTCATAGAACCACGAGCTAGCTTGCACTCCTCACCTCTGAAGCATGGTCTGGTTCTAATTTTACTTCAGGACACCTTGCAGGACTTCTTCCCTAGCTACACTGAGATGTCCCAGCACGTGTAAGGTAAATGGATGCCTAAGGGTGCTACGAGAACGGGTTAGGGTACAGGAAAAAATACACTGTCCAGAAACTGTTTGTTAAGCTGACTTCACTAATTGGGTGCCCCCTTCCATCCCTCTCAGATGCAATATCTAAAGAGATCTCCGAGATCACAACTGATGCTGAACACATGGTGCCTAGAGGAGGATTTGACTCTCCGTTTTACCGCACAAACGAAAGTCTGTCAGGCTCTCAGAAGAAGACCCAGTCAGCAGTCTCTAGTGTTCAGGGACACGGTCCGACCTCTGAGCCTTTAACATCTTCTCTGGACAAGCCTGGGCCTGAGAGCGCGCGGGAAACACCCAAACAAACGTTTACTCCCATAGACAAGCCCTGCGGAGGCTCTGGTGAAAGCCCTGCTGGTAACAGGGAAGGAACCTCTGGGGAGACGAGTATTCTCACTCCCAGCCCTTGCAAAGTACCAGCACAAAGAAGAGTGGTGTTTGGGAGTGGGCAGCCTCCCCTGTACGAGCACCTTTTTGAGGTCGCATTACCAAAGACTGCCTACCTCTTTGTTGGCAAGAAGACTGAGGAGCTGCTAAAGAAAGTCAAGGGAACCCAGGACGAAGACTGCACGGCCTCCACTTCTCCTGTGGAAGTACTGGACAGACTGATCCAGCAAGGGGCGGACGCACACACTAAGGAGCTGAACAAGTAGGTGACTGAAGGTCTTACTTTGCCAACTTTCTCGTTAAGACTTCTGTGCTGGCTTTATTTTAATAGCTGTGTCTGAAAAACAAGTGTCTTAGGAAACCTACATGAAAACTGTATTTCGTGAAACATTACTGTTAGGTTTGGGTGGAGAATTCCTGTTGGTAACCATTTTACTATAAAAATGGGTCTGTGCCCTTAGAACTCTTTCTGCCTTTAGTAACAGAGCTGGAGGTGAAGAAGTAGGGCTGCTGGGTGTGTTACCACACTGCTGCTGGAGAGATTTGCTGACTTCATCAGGTTAAAGTGTCCCACTGGATGCTCAAAAGCAACTGTAGAGTCCCAGGGGAGACTGACACTTCCTAATACAGATAATGCGAAGAACTGGAGAACCAGATTTAAAGGCTAGGTGCATCTGCTGCGCTCCTTTTTCTCTCATTCCCCTGTACTCCACTTTGTCCTTAACGCTATTTTCTGTACCTGAGAGAATTTTTCTTGCTAACTTCCAAGAAATTCTGTCCTCCTTTACCATCTGCCCTTGCAACCTGCTTCTTGCACAATTCCTCCTTATTCTCTTCATACCGATTGACCATAATTGTACTTTTATTAGGCTGTAAGCTCCTTTGAGGTGGGGTTTCCATTTGAAAGTGACTCGCACAGTGTTTGTGTATTTAAACGTAGTGGTTAATGCTACGTTTTCATTTTTCAGATTGTCTCTGCCAAGCAAATCTGCTGACTGGACTCATTTTGGAGGTGAGGATGTTTCTTGTGTTTTGGCAATCTGTTCTTCTATTATTAGACCTGCTTAAACAATGACCTGCTACTGTCATGTGCTTTTTTTTTCCTGTGCTAATGCTGCCGAAGGATGGTGCCTTCCTACCATTAAATCACGGCTTATCTGCTTAGCAGATGAGCGTCTGTGTTCCAGCGTGACAAGATTTTTGGTGTGGGTTTTTTTGCCCCTGTTTGAAAAGTGAATGCTGCCTTCCCCACAACTTTACAGATTGCCACTTCTGACCATTTAAGATCTTCCAGCCTTCTGAGTGATGCCAAGCTTGGCTTTTTTTTTGTAATAGAAGGAGCAATCCATCTGGAGCGTGTATATGCTCAGGAGACAAAAACAGCTTTGTTTCTAATGCCTGCTGAAAGCATTTTTTCGTGTGAGGTTTGTGTAATATGGGGGAATAAACACAGGATCAGCAACTCGCCTGTTAAAACAGTAGTCGTCTGCCACTTGTTTGAAGCAGACTTGTGGTTAAACATTGTTTTTCTGGTTTCTTGGGGAAAAATGTTTAAAAAATTAAGTTTGTGTTTTAATTCAAATGGAGCAGACGGATTTTTAAGCTGTAATTTCAAAGAAATCTAATTTGTGTACTTCAGAAAATATTTCCCAGGTGTGGAACATGGACGGTACAGTTCAGTAACCTCTTGGTCTTCTAATTCCAATCCAGGTTCTCCTCCTTCGGATGAGATTCACACCCTGCGTAACCAACTGCTTTTGCTGCACAACCAGTTACTGTATGAGCGCTTCAAAAGACAGCAACATGCCCTTCGGAACCGGCGGCTCTTGCGAAAAGTGATTAAAGCAACGGCACTGGAGGAACATAATGCTGCCATGGTGAGCAGGGATACAAACCTAGGGTCATTTAAACTGGTGCTAGCAAGGGTTAGCTTGTCTTGGCCAGCATCTTTCCGTGATCGTTAAAACCAGTAGGTTCCATTTAACTGTAGGGGACTGAATCCATGGATGCCTCCATGCTTAACTCTTGCTGCCAGTTATCCTTGGGATAAAGGTAAAGGTTTCACAGTTAGTGGTGTTACTTAGTGTTCCTCAGCTGAGGAGTAGGAAAGGAAAAACTTGGAACACTCAAGCGTTCTTTTTGAGTTACTTACTATGATAAAATTCAAGGTTATAAGCGCACTGAAGAATGTCTCAGTACAGATGTAGGCATGTTTCATTCTGTACCTCCATGTTATAGCTACTTCAATCTACAGTTTCACCTCAGCCTCGTGACTTAGGATAGATGTTCTGATAAAGCAGATGTCTTGCCTGATGCTTCCTGTGGGGTTCTTAACAGAAAGACCAGCTGAAACTACAGGAAAAAGAAATCCAGGCCTTGAAACTGAGTCTGCAGAAAGAACAGGCCAGGTACCACCAGTTTCAGGAGGAACATGAAAATATAGTGTCTCAGCTTCACAGCCAGATCAGACAGCTGCAACATGACCGGGAGGAATTCTACAACCAGAGCCAGGAATTGCAGGTATGAAGCAGACAGAACACTGAACAAAATTGTGTTGTCTCCTTACTGTGATTTTAAAAATAACCTTCCTGCTGACGTGGCATGAAATATCTAAGAGAAAGCTACATGTCTCCATTAGAGATGCTGTCCTAATTCAGAGTAAGGCAGTGCATACATGGAAACGCCTATCTGGACCATCATTGTCCTTTTATAGGTCTGTTTTGTTCCATTTTGATTTGGAAATAGGAAAATACGGTTTCTTAGCTGGCTTTGGGACTTTCACAAGCGCTCAGTATAACTTGATTTACGGTCCTGGTGGTTATGGCCCTCCAGCCATATGCCATTGCTGCTCCTTCCTAAAGTTTCAGAACCCTGAGTGAGTTTTTTGTTTGAACAGACCAAGCTGGAAGACTGCCGGAACATGATTGCAGATCTGAGGTTAGAATTAAAGAAAGCTAACAACAAGGTGTGTCACACAGAACTGCTGCTTAGCCAAGTTTCTCAAAAGGTAAGAGAAGTCACTGTTCCCGGAGTCCCTTGGAGTCTTTCTGTTTATTTTCTGTTGATTATTATCAGGTGCTTTTTCTTGTTCTGAAAGCCTGCGCGTAGTTCCATAGAATGTGATACCCATTGCGCAAAAACAACACACAGAAATGTGTTGTGGTGAAGAAATTCTAAACTCAGATCAAAGGCTTCTGAAACTGCTCGTTTTGGCTGATCATTGTGCAGTAGGAATTCCCAGATTGAGCAATATGAACTTGTGCTAAAGCTCTGCTAAATCTTGGCATCACAGAAATCGTGTTTATATTGGAAGTTAAATGGACTTCTCCTGTAATTGGAAACAGGGTTGTCCTGAGGGAAGCAATGCCTGTATGGTGAAATTCTGTATAGACTGTCAGCAGCTTTATGAAAATCCATTTCTTCATCACTTCAGATCTGTGGTGTATTACAGTCTTGTATTTGTCTCCCCTTTATTTATAAAAACACCCCGTGAACACAGTGCCAGTCAGCTGTGACTCTCCTGCTGACCTGTTCATTTCAGTGCTTGACTCTCTTGAATTTCTCTTTCCAGCTTTCCAACAGCGAATCAGTGCAACAGCAGATGGAGTTCTTGAACAGACAACTTCTGGTTCTTGGGGAGGTCAATGAGTTGTACCTGGAGCAGTTGCAGCACAAGCACACGGACACTACAAAGGTACAACTGCAGACAGGGCCTTTTGGGAATCCTTTGCTTGAAGCCCTCATCAGGTTGTTCTCAGCCTTGTGGTCAGAATAAAGGAAATGCTTCAGAACGTGCTTTGTTAGCCTCTTGTTCAGATACTTTTTGTGCTGCGTGTGGTTACGGAATCTCTCCAGTGCGCTGTTTTTGAAGGCTAGGAAGGGCATGTTAGGGTCCACCTGAAGTCAGTTTTAGCCACTTGATGTAAATTCTTACTTATTTCTTCTTGCCACTGCTGTAAATCGAGTAGGTTGCTGTGTTCTTGCTGTAATTGACAGCAAACTATTGGAGGTAAAGTAACGTTGGGCTCTTCTGTTTGTGAAAGTGTGTAACGTAGAGCAGTATTGCTGGACTTTGTGGAAGGTTCTTACCCAGGGTTTTACCAGCTTGAGATGCTGTTTTAAAACACGCAGTATTCCTCTTCTCACTCCGTTGCTTTCTCGTTAAGAGTTGGTACCAACTTCACTCAAACTTCTGTGGTTCATATGGTTTTACTTCCTGACTTCAAAGAGACCTTTTTAATTAGAAGCAAGTAACTTGCACAACAATTGAACTGTTTCTGCGTGAGAGCAAGTAATTGAAGAAGGTGAATAGTAAGCCAAAAAAAATATCTTTTACTGGTATTTAATGAAGGTCATGTTGCAAAAACTGTCTTAAAACGAAGGTTGTCTGATCTGGTGCAGAACTGGCGAGTTTACTTCACTGCAACTTTTTTAATAAGGAACATTAATGTGCTAATAAATTCCAATGGTGTGGAATTGTTTTCACAGTAACTTAGTGTGCATGCTCAGAGCATCCAGCTTTCTGTCTGTTTTTAGAAATGCTTTTATTCCATCCCGCTTAGACTGTGCCTATTTATAGCATCAGAAACGTGTCTAAATATTAATAAAAACAACACACAATCAAATTATACTTTAACGCTGTGTTCTTTCCTTTGAGGAGGTTGAAATGTTGCACGCTGCTTATCGGAAAGAACTGGACAAAGCAAAACTGTGTGTTCAACAGCAAAGCCAAAGGCTTGATGCTTCCCAGAAACGGATAGCTGAACTGGAATCTCAGCTTTCTAAAAAGGACCATCTCTTTGTGGAGCAAAAGAAATACCTGGAAGATGTCAAAATCAAAGCAAGGTAGGGATTTCCTACGTAAAACTTCAGCGGTGCGTTGACAGGTGCAGTGTTACATTTGGGGCAGAATCTGGAGAAACTGGAACTGATGGGCTTTGGTTTATCTTCTCACTCAGAGGTCAGCTGCAAGCAGTAGAAAGCAGATACAGGGCCCAGAAAAGAATCACCCAGGCATTTGAGCTGGAGATCTTGGATCTGTTTGGCCGGTTGGAGAAGAGCAGCTTATTGAAAAAACTTGAAGATGAAAAAACAGAAGCGGCTGAAGCAGCAGAAGAAAGGTAAGGGCAATGAAGTAAACACGTGACCAGTTTTTGGAATTTATCTGGGGAATCCCTAGCACATGGAGGCATCATCTCAAAATATTTCTGCTATTTCCCACTTACAGACTGAATCTGGTTCAGGACTCTTCCAGGGTTACTGAGAGTCACTGTCAAAATTGGCAGGGTTTAGGAAGTACTTCTCAGATAGCTGCACATTATTCACACTCAGAGGCAAAAGTCCAGTTTGTCTCGTAGATTGGTCTCTTTAGCCTATAAATTATTATGACTTTGTTAAGTAGTTGCTTTACATAAGTCTTCCTGAAAGGCCTGAGTAGTGCTGTACTTTCACTCAGATCATAGCTTTTTTTTTTTCTATACCACATTCTTCCGCAGCACGAGGATAATTTCCTGCACTGCGAGCGGATCTGTAGGTAACAGCTTATTTTGCGATGGGTAAAAGAAAGATCTGCAACCCGAGGACAATGCATAGATACCTTCCTTTTCCTTAACGGGTCAGGATACAGCTCTGTTCCGCTTCGGGATTATTGTCAGCTTTGGGCTTTAACCGTGGGATGTTGCAAGGCTCGGTGTGACACCTGCACGGTTGCTCTGTGGCTTCTGCTTTGCTACAAAGCTGCAGAAGGAAAGCTGGTGTAGGCCTGCTGAAGTTCCTATGCAGTTGCAGAAATGGAAAGTAAGGCTCGTGCTCCCTAGCGTTTCCCTTTCCATTGTGAACAGTTGCTGCCATTTCCTTGACACTGTATCCTCTCTTGTTCCAAACCAGGTTGGATTGTGGTAACGAAGGTTGTGCAGATGCTGTGGCAGGATACAGTGAAGAAACAATTGGTAGAAACGGAGAAACCAAACCTCCCGGCACTCGAGGTGGTAGTAGCAGTAAGGGTGGCAGCAACAGCGAGCTCTCCACCCCGGAGAAAAACCAGAACCAGAGATTCATCAATCGCTGGGAGACGTCCATGTTGCTGGAGCCCTCAACTACTGTCCCACTGACTGTAGGTTCACTCCCCAGCTCCAAGAGCTTCCTTGGAATGAAGTCCCGAGAATTATTTCGCAACAAGAGTGAGAGCCAGTGCGATGAGCAGGGTGGAACCATCAACAGCCTTTCTGATACTCTAAAGACTGAACTATGTAAAGATCCCAACATGGAGACGAAGGCCCCTCCGAGCCCCAATAACAGCCTCTCGCCTAAGATCCCCGAAAGCAGTGTTGGACAGCTTCATATCATGGACTACAATGAAACTCATCATGACCACAGTTAAAAAAGAAGATAGTCAATCAGTGTTATTTTCATATTCTTGGCATAGAACAGGAGGCGTGAATGCAAGTTTAACTAAAAGCTTTTATGTTTCTTTGGTCTGAGCAGCTAGCTCATGCAGCGGAATAGGATCGATGTCCAGTGACGGAAGAAGGCTGCTGAACGAATGCAAAGTGGATTTTGGGGTCTGGAATTGAAACGCCCAGCCTAACTCTTGCTTCTTTCTCAAATTCAGTCTTTAGCAGCGTGTACTAATTTGAAGGGACAACTGTTAGCCTTTGCAAGTATTTTTTTTCCCTTTCTCCCTGTCCCCAGTGAGTGGCTGCATTTATGAACTTGAGTGCAATATGAGGCCAAATTAACTTTGTGAGTCTACTACGAATGCTTTGTATTTCCTTGCAAGCTTCCAATTTAGAGCAGTTCGTTGTGCTGCCTGTCTGGGTGACTTCGGTTGTGTTCATCCTGGAAAGGAGCAGCGCTAGAGTTTCTAGTGCGCTCACCCAAGGGTCTCTATTTCGCCTGTCCCACATCCCTCAGAGCCCAGTCTTCGCGCAGTTGGACTCTGAATACCTAAATGTTTAAGGAACGGTGTACCTCTGCAAAACGATTCATTCGCCCTAGTTCATGATCATTGTTTATATTGTCCTTAACATTTCTTGGAAAGTTTCTTTTGAACAGACACTTGGTAAGGAACTGGAGCTTGTAATGCAGAGACCATATATGCTGAAGACTTGTTAAAACACTAGCTTCTGATCGTGTTGGTATTTTAAGTGTTTGCCTGACAGACTGGTACTGACCTCAAACTGGTTCATTTGGGAAAGCTATTGGGGTGGGAGAAGAAGGAAGAGGAAGCTTTATTCGAGTAGGGAGAGCGTGCAGAACATGGATGTAGAATGAAGATTTGCAGCTCACAAAGATGTGCAAAGAGCATTTGTTTCTTTAATCAGGGAAATACTTGTCCTGCCTGATGTCCTTCATAATTCTGGTCTTTGTTCCTGGTCTGAGCAAGACCGCTGTGTTCCAAGGCTGAGAAGTAGGCCTCTTACTTCCTGGGAGTATGTTTTCAGGCTTGACTTACAGAACACGGTTTCCTTTGAGTGCTGTTCTGCTCTACCAGCAGCACACTTTTCAGCTCAGCAGTGTCAGTTTGGCTCTAGGATATGTCCCCTTCACCCCCATCTCCTTCAAGGACAAGACTGAAGAGGCAGCCTGCTCGAAACAAGAACCTGAATTCTGTCGTGAAGCCTTTCCATGTTAATCATGTGTAAGTCAACGATGAGCCCTCTGTGAAGGAGGATGGCAGGACCAGGGCTTGTCAGTGGTCAGACTCAATCTCCTTTGTGACAGAACAGAGCCTGCGGTTAGGAAGGCAGTGTGCTTATTTTAAACCTTGGGTATGTCTGGGTCCAGGCATACTTTGACATATCGGGCTTCACAGGTATCCTGCATCACGTCTCTTTTCTTTAACGTTCTGTGGGTGGCAGCTGCTGTTGAGGAATTGTCTCAAATACAAATCAAAGCCAAGTACACTTGCACTTGTAGTTCACTTCCCTTCGTAACCTGAACAGCAGAAGGAGTCTGTCACAGGGGCTGGTGGCATGTGAACGTGTTCCGGACACTACTTTGCCTCCCATTTCCACTTTTTACTTAACACCTAGGGTCTAAATACATTTCTGCCTCTCTAAATTATTCTCAGTGTCCTTTCGGTTGGTCAGTCCTAACTCTGAAAGTAAAAGTGAACTTCAGTGGTTTTGTCAAAGCTTGAATCTGCATGGAATAGAAAATAGAGAGTTGGTTGTAAGTGACAGACTGGTTTTGTCGACATGTCTATAGGTTTTCTAAGACTTAGTGGTAGCAAACGTGGTAGCGTATGTTTTGGTAAGATTTGGAGGTTTCCTGCCTCTCACCCCACCGGATCCCAGCACCAGGAGTTGAACGGTTTGCACATGGCCCTTGACGGGCTGCCTCAGCTGCTGGGTGGAGTTGTGTTGCAGGAGTTTGAGACCATCCTGCTTTGCCGAGCCCCAGAAGAGTGTCTCGCTTCTGTGATGACCTCGCTTGTTCTGAGGAGAGGCGGTTTTTGTTGTGGGTTACAAAAATGCCCTGGCGGTAATGCAAGCTCATTGATGAGGTGGCTTTTTTCTTCTTTTAAAAAGGATTTTAGCACCAGGATAGTAACGGAAACCACTTTAGGTTTGTTTATGGACCACAAAGATTACGGAGGAACAAATTTTGCAATTTTTTTGTAAGTCAAAAAATCATGTATCTGCTGTATGTAGTTAACTTGCAGTTTGTTTGAAGGGGTCCCATCAGTGAAGTGGAAACAGATTTTTTTTAACTGACTGCTTTTAGTTAAATCTAAAATTGCTGTCTTCGTCAAGTTAATCTGTTCCCTGCCTCGCTCTTTGTAAGCATGTTAAACAATCTACATTAAATGCCATAAATATGAAATACCGAGGAAATGGTACAATCCTAAGCTAAAGAGAACTTAAACCAAAAGGAGGTTTTGCTGTCCGTATTAGAATGTTCTAAAATGTCAAGGCAGTTGCTTGTGTTTAACTGTGAACAAATAAAATGTATTGTTTTGCACTACTGTGTTAAATTCCCTGCGAGCCACTCTCTTTGGGACCAAGGTGTGCTGAGACAAAACGTGGAGAAACAAAAAGCATCGAAGCATCTTCCAAGATCTGTGTGCTGAGTAGTACCCAGAAGATAAGTGGGTCTGCCCCTTTTTGCATGGGGTTCTTTGCTAGAAGCTCACTTTTCTGTGCGGAGCTAATGACTTTTTATCTTCCGTGGAAAAACCACCTCAACGCTGACGTGACGGTATAGTCCATAAAATAACCACAGACACTTCAGTGCGGCACATCTGCATATTAGCTTTGTATGGGATTGTTTACGTGGTCTAGAGGCTAAAGGGTGATCAGACAAATTAATAGATGAAAATGTCACACTGCTGTTTCCAAAGCTGGGGACACAGAAGCTTAATAGAAAAAATTATGTAAAATTTACCCTGAGCCTTATCTTGGGGCGAGGTGATAGGGAAAGCTGGCTTTCAGCCTTCTGCAAGGGGGTGAGTTTCATAGCATGGTGTAAATGAAAGGAAAACAAAGCAGAAAGTTGATCATCTCATTTTAAATATATTTTGCTTATCCCTTAAGCTTAGAGATGAAAAGCTGCACTTAACAATGTAAAAATAATTAGGTAATATTACCACAGAAGTATGATAAAGTACGTTGCTTACCCAGCTTGGTAGCTCATAAACCCAGCTGTAAATAATAAGCATGCAGTAGACACTAGTGAAGGAAATAACTTTATTTCCTGATTTTTAAGCATCTTTGCTGGTTCATCTTGATTTATTGGACCTATTTAGCTACAGGTGCAGGGACTGGGATTTGAAAAGTCAGTGGTTACAGAGTAGTTCAAAGAAGCAACAGGAGCTGAGTTACTTCATTTGTGCAAGTGACAGCTTGGCAGGTGGAGCTGAGCTAGTGTGCACCTAGGCTTTACTTTTCAGACAAAATTTAATTCTAACTAGTTTTGACTGATAATTTTTGTGATTTTGGCATCTGTGATCTTTACTAGGCTAAACCTTTCACTTGAAGCCGAGGGCCTCCTCTAGTTTTGGACTCGCTGGGTGAACTTTGGTGCCACACACTACTTCTGGTTTTGTCAGGACTTTGGTGTCCCTTGGTGATGTGGATCTCGCTTCTCAGCTGACCAAAAGCTCTGTTTCAACGGGTGCTGTGCCCACCCCCAGCTGAATACAGAAACAAAGCCCCTGTGAGCTATGAGGTGTTCGTAGGCCAGCGAAGTGACTGAGGACGGAGGACAGCCAAGAGCCTGTGAAAGCAGCGAAGCTCCTCTGAGGCTGTGGGAGCAGAGCGGGTTGTTTGAGTGCCTTATAAACAAACGGCCTTTAGGAAATTTTCACGAGGGCCCCAGGGCCGGGGTGCCTTAGCGAGGCGCTGCGGGGGACCCGGGCCGCCTTCCCCGAGGCGGCCGCTAGAGGCCCCCCGAGGCCCGCGGCTGCCCTCAGCAGCGGCCCCGCTCCCCTCAGGGGGCCGCCGGGGCCCGGCTCTCCCCGGGGAGCTCCCCACGAGCCCCCGGGAGGCCTCCGATGCTCCAGACGCTGCGGGAACCTCTCGGGTCCCGAGCAGGGACCGGGGGCAGCGTTTGAGGTGCTGGGCCCGGGTGTTTAACATGCGGCACCTCTCGGTTGTGCCTTGGTAAAGGTCGGGTTTGACCCTCGTGCAACTCAATGGGATCAGAGAGCCTACAAACACCTGGATTTTTTGAGATCGTCTCCTACCTGTGTCTCTGCTGCCGTGTTTGAAAGAAAAGCAGCGTTTATTTCCTGGCCTGGCTGACAGATGGCGGGGTAAGTCATCCTGGTGCCCTGCCTGGTTTCCCAGTGTCTCTTGCGATTTTATCCTCTCAGAGGCTGAAGTAAAACTTCTGCACTTCTGCTTGGCACTTACATCCTGTTTATGTAAATTCTTCAAACAGCTTGATTTGTAATAGAGAAAAACAATTCTTGCTGTATCTTTTTGTCTTTTGAAGTGTCCATCCACTCTGGAAGAGGAGAACTTGTATGGAAATTAAGTAATTTGTCTGGATGTTTTTGTGAGGTTTAACTTTGCAGTCTTCCAACAGATTCCGGTCGTGTCATTACCAAACCTCAGCCTCTGAGTTTCACGCAGTCATTTTTCTGCTGTTGTCTTAAAATTTTGTCTGCGTAAGACCCATTGAAAAGACAGAGCTGGGTTAGAAATAATTGTTAAAATTTGTGAATTGTGTGTTTCATGTGTGTCACAACCTCCGTCATTGAACAGCAGGCATGGAAGGTAGCCGAGGTTTGCCAGGGCTGTTCTGACAGGCGGGTTGTGCTGCCTTGCACTGTGGAAGCTGAAAAGGAACTACAAAGCGGAGGATAATTTTGGTCTGATCAGAGCCTGCATAGTCAAATTGAAACACAGCGATAGCTAGGGTTAGGAACAACATCTGAGGAAATTTCCCTTGTGTCCCAACGCTTGTCATCCTTCAGTCAACGAGGCACCTACTTGGTTTGGAAAACTTTCCAGAACGGTGTTATCAGACACTTGTCTTGGCAACACGAAACACTAAAGGGCAGCTGCGAGCAACTTGGATTTTTCTTTATAACGCTGACCTCTGCAGCAGGCCTCCCAAATAAAGCCTGAGGTGGCAACAGGCACATTTTGCTGTCTGTGATCCCCCTGGTGCCTAAGAATCCGTGTGACCTCAGCAGGCTTCGTTTTTAAGTTCACCGTGTTTCAATTCAGCTGGGACGTGATGTCCCCCAAATACAGCCCCTTCTCCAGAGTGGATAGATGGATAGTGGCATATGTCGTTAGGGGAAGGAAAGAAAGTGCAAAGGAACGTGGGGTGATGTGAGGAGTAAAAATGCTCCTGCAAATACTTCCTATTTCATCTGAGCTACCTTTCCTTCCTGTGCTCCTTCCTCTGTTAATTCTCCCTTCTATTTTTGCCTGTGTTGCCAAAATCTGGTCATCTTAAGGAAAAAGCTTTCCGCAATTTTAGCAAACTGAGAGAGACGCAAAGGGAACTCGTTTATTCAGGAGTGTCTTCCAGCAGGAAGCAAAGAACAGGTGCTAATTTGCCTGTGGGAGGGGAAAAGAGCAGTCAGATACAGGGCAGACATTGTTATTGAGATCCTAAGTTTGTAGTTAACTGTGCTTGAAGACAAGCACCACGAAGGATGGATATTGGCCGCAGGCTGGGAAGCGAGCCGTGTTCAGCGCTGGTATAAAGTCATCGTGCTGGAATTGCAAAGTGCTGTTATAACAGCAGCACGAGACTATTTCAAATGCCTTCCAGTTTTAATTAATTAGGCGTCATCACATCCTTGAAAAATAAGCTAGATTCTTGAAAAAGGGGAAAGATGTTTTAGTTTGCGGTTTAAAAAGGAACCAGCTGAAAATGGCCACGGCTTTCTCAGTCTCTCTGCTCCCCCTAGATTCCCTGAATCTCGTTTAATGGAAGACTTCCCGTTAGCTTTGCAGAGGTCTGGGGAGGAAGGGGGTGTTTATTCAAGTTAAGATTTAGTCAATACACCAAACAAGGTGCAAAATGAAGGTTGTCCTCCTTCGTATCTCTAGCTGCTAACAGCAAAGGAGTCAAAACGGGCATAAGGGAAGCTGCTCTGCGCGGTGCGTACTGCTTGGTGATGGGGTGAGGACCTGCAAGAATCCAGCAGAGCCCAGGCAGCGTGGCTGAAGCATGCTGGCCTTTTCTGGAGCCCGTGGTGTGCAAGGGAGACATCACGAGGGTCCTGTAATCGCTGAATCTTTGGTCCATAGACCAGGCAATTTCAATGGGATCAACGGGGGTGAGGGAACTTTAGTGGTAAGCCCGGTGCGAATGTCAGACACGCTTCTGAGTCCTTACTGAGAGGCTTCTGCTCTGCGTCACGTCCTTCAAACGTGCTGGTTATTCACACCTCCAGCTTTGGAGAGTGAGTGGCGATTTCTCAGAAAGAAGTCTGAGAAATCTGTGAAATCCTGGCTTAGGCCTGAGCTTTGTACCTGTGGTTAGAACCTGATTAGTCCTGACTATTTATTCCCTGCTCTCAGCACAACGCCTGTGAAAGCGACTGTGTGTGGTACGGCTCCTGCTGCTGGGACATGACTTCAGGAGGAGAGAGGAAATAACAGCAAGGGAGAGCGGAGTACGTATCTGTTAAAGGCTAGCTGACAGGACTAGCTCTTCAGAACTTGGATCTCTAGTGTTCATTTCACTGATTTTAATCAGCCACCTGATTAAAGGCGGTAAGCGGGAGGTGCATGAACTTCCCTCCCTTAAAAGGCATGTCTGCCAGGTGGCTTCCAGGGACTTTTCAGTTTCCCGTTGTGATTTTCTGTGTCATTCGGGTGCTTCTTTCTGACACGCTTACTCCCCTGCACTTGTTCACAACCTTTGTTACTCATGGAGCTCTGAGCTTCAGGGTGGGCGGAAGGTGGGTTTTGGGAAATGGCCGCCCTAGCTGGTTCATCCTCGGGTGCCCTCTTCTCAGAGAGAGCACTTCTCCCACTCACGTCATGCAGCGTGTGCCGCGGCAGCTTCTCGGCGTGGGATAGCCACTCCTTCATGCAGTCTAGAACGATGGGGATGAGGCTCACCACGCCTCCGTAATGATTCTTGGCCTCATCGCAGCTCAGGTGGTTCACAACGTCGTGGGGATATCTGCGGGACAGAAGGACGCGATCAGCAGAGCAGTCCAAGCAACGCAGCCCCGGCCTTCGCAAACAAACGCCCCGCAGAAATTAACACAGAGCAGGAACAGGAGGGAGGAAGAGCGTGTGGGATATCCCTGCTTGGAAAGGACCCAGAAGGATGAAACTGCCCAATGGTTGCACGTGACCTCAGGGTACTGAGCTGCCTGTGTATGCCCTTCCACGTCCGTAAAATGAATAAATACGCACACAACTCCCTTTTGGTGAGTGGAGGTTGGCAATGTTTTCACCACAGCTGGATCTGTACGCTGGGCAGCGCCGTTTGTCCTCACTAAAGCCAGAGAGATGTTATGAGAGAAACCAAGAGAGAAGCCAAGCAGGGATGTTCTTGCTCCCAGTATCGACAATCGCCTCAGGGAAAGGAAGCTGATGGCAAGACCTACTTAGCTCGGATGGCGCTCAGATCGTTGCTGTGGCTAAGGAGCAGCTTGCATCTTTCCAAAATGCCGTTGGTTGTGCTGTTGCCAGGGTGCACGGCTTCCAGCTTGTGGCAGAGCTTGCTGAGGTCACTGCAGATGGTCAGGAACATGGTGAGGATGCGCCTGTCCGTGGAATTGTTGCAGTAATGGTCCGTGTAGGACTGTACCTGTACAACATGGGGAGAGACGGGGTCACGCACGTTCAGTGACACTGCCAAGTCGCTCAGGTTAGCGACGAGAAGCTGCTTCCCCTGGTGACTCTGAGGAGTCCCTCTTTGCAGAAGCGTGGGACTGCTGCAGCCCAAAGCACAGCTCTTCTCCGAGCACTGCAGACAGCTTGGGTCTGAGCAGAGTTTCGTCTCCTCTGCCACAGCCGCTTGCATCGAGTGTGGTGGGAGGTGGGGGCGGTGGCCACGCTGCAAGTGTTTGGGAGCAGGAGCGCGGCTGTGCCGCATGCATGCGCGTTCTGCACGGTTCCTTATTTGGCACCGCTAGAGGTGAGCGCAAAATTAAAACCATTTAACCTCCATCGTCCTCACTAAGCAATTAGAGCCACGGCATTCCCCATTTCCCTGCGATGGTTTTGTCACCCAGAGCGAGCGGCGTTGTGCGATGAGACGTTACGCCAAGAGCTTAAGTCCCTTCCCCAAAGGCGTCGCAGCCACTTCGGGCGCAAGTGATCAGAATACAAACCCAGCGCGGGCAGTCCTGCCTGGGCTCCAACACCTCTAGTGCTTCCTGTAAGATTGCAGGATAAGAGCAGAGGAACGGCTCCAGCACTGGAACAGCCTGTGCATACAGAAAAGCCACGCAATGCACTTGGGCAAATTCTCAGCAGGTTTGTAAGAAAAATAAAAAAGGCCCCTGCGGGTCCGTTTCCGCTCCAGCTTTCTCCTCCTGCTCCGCTCGTGGTGCGTTGTGTCCGTGTGAGCGGCAGGATTTTTTTTTATTGTTGCTGTGTGCAGAAATAGTCCTAAAGAGAATAGCGATTTAGCCCGGTTGTTCACCGACAGGATTACAGGACGCCTTCCTGTCAGTATCAACAGGAGGCAGTTAATGCGCCCGCGTTCCCAGGATGGGGACCGGGACAACGTCAGCTGCCAAGGACCGCGCAGCTCTGCATGAGCCGGTTGCTGGCTCCCGAGCTGCAGCCCAGGGAGCTCAGGGAGAGCTCCGGCACTGAAGCAGTGCCCCGAGCACAGGCAGCGCAGCACAGGGACCTGCTGGGTCATCTGAGGCTGTGGATGAAGCAAGTGACGGAGGAATTGGTCTCACAAAACCACCTGGGATTTGGCTTCGTACCCTGTCCCCTGCAGAAGTCTTTGAGGAGCGGTTGCCATTTCCTGTCCGGTTACGTCCCTGGTGAATTTTCTCTGGGAGTGGCTCGGTTCCTGCACAAGGGGTCAGCAGTATGTGCTGCACCAATTCCTCCCCCTTCTCCCCAGCACCTTGGTCTTGTCCTTTTTCCCCCCTCTCCCTAAGGCAGCAGGGTTACACCCTTAGGGCTCTCCATGCAGTGCTGCCACCACCAAGCTCACGTTCCCACGTCACAGATGCTGTGGTCAGGTAATTGCAGCGGTTGCCCGGGAGGTCTCACCCCCACAACAAGCACGCCTTCCAGCCCTGCCAAGAAAGAGCCCGAGCCTGCTCCGTGCTTCTGAAGTATCGGCACGTTTGAGAACAGAGCAATGCAACGTGAAACCTCAATGCCTATTTTTGGAAAAAATGGATCCATTTAATGTCTGTGTGAGCCTGGCTTCTGCTTTCTCACATCCACAATTCTAATTTTATCCGGGTATTTCTTCCCCTTTTGTCTTCCAGCGGTCTAAGTTCTTCGCACTACTTAAAACATCCCGTGCTATAACAATTCCAAGACAATTCACTTCCCAGCCCAGAAAACACCTAGCCCACCTGGGACTCAGCCCTCAACCCATCATCCTGCCTCGGTACCACAGCCGTTATTTTTAATAAGCGCTATAGAAAGATACAGCAGCACAGTACGGGGGGAAGAGGCGAGCACGCTGCTTACTGCAAGTCACGGATTGCAGATTCCGCGTGCGGCTGGGGAAGGAGGCTTGGTTGGGTTGTGTCTCGTACCCTGCATTTCTGGCTACGCCTCGGAACTGAAATGACAACATTAAACTCAATCCTGAAGTGACGCTGAGCGCCGCAATTCCTCTTCTGTAAAGAGGAAAGTTTAACGTGCTGATTTCTCTCCCCTACTTAACCTTTTGCCACCGGTTTGCAGAGCTACACGCGAATATCAGAAGCAAGTTTTGGCGCCTCTTCCCTCAGTAAAAACATTTACTCATCGCCGAACTAGACCCGAGCGTGCGGCAGCCCTGCTTTGTTCCCCGTGCCCACCAGCGGCGAACTGCGTGCCGAGGGCTCTGTACCTGGCTGATGCTCGCCACGGGCCTGATGGCGTCGTGTGCGTTCTCCCGGGTGTGTTGCAGCGCTGCGATGAACGTGAACTGCTGCTGCAGGAACAGCTTGTAGTGCTGCTCTATGGTTCTGAGCGCCTCCTTCGCCTCGTTCATGTTTCCCCCTCCTGGAGTCTGGTGGAGAAGGAGAGAAAAGAAGCTGCTTTGTGGAAATTACGCCGTTTGACGCGTGACTCTCGTCTTTCACTTGAGGTGGAATGGTGTAGCTAGGTGGCAAACTTTATTAAAACAATAAAAATGAACAGGAAAAGAGGAAATACGTGGTGTGAAAGCCCTGCTGTCCCCGAGCCCCAGTCAGTGAGGCAGTAATGCTGCTGCAAAAAGAGGCAGAGAGCCCGGAGGGCCCCCTGGCAGTCAGACACCACAAACCCGAGTGGATCTGCGCTAAACATCAGCACAGCGCGCTGGCGGGGGCTGAAATCCCTCCCTGAGCCCGGCGCTGAGAGCTCGGGGATGGACAGGATGGACACCCCGCCGCCCCCGGCCGGGCCCTCACCGCTTGGGTTCCCTCACGAGAAGCCCCGGCACCCCGACACCCTCCGGCCGAGTCCCCCGGGGACCCCTCGGCGGACCGGGGGGGGTCTCCCCTGCCCCCGGCTCCCTACCGGCCGAGGCAGCCCGGCGGGGCCGGGCCGGGGCCGGGCCTGGATCCGCTCCCCCCGAGCTCGGCGGCGTCGCCGTCGCCTTGGCAACGGCCGCCGCCGTCTCCTTGGCAACCGCCGTCGCCGTTCGATGACGTCGCTGCCTTCCGCGTGCGTCGCGGCGTGGTGACGTCGCTCCCTAGCAACGCGGCGCCGGTTGCTAAGGGAGGCCATGGACGCCCTCGGCCCCTCGTGGATGCCGTCGGTGGGAGCCTACGCGGAGGAGCGGGGGCTGTGGCGGCTCCTGCAGGTGAACGGGACCGGGCCCCGGGGTGAGGGGCACCGGGACCGTGTGAGGAGGCCCGGGACAGGGTGTCCCGCTGCCCTCCTGGCTCCTCCCGGACGCAAAAGGCACCGGGGAGAGGACTGAGGGGGGCCAGGGCCTCTCTGTAGGGTGAAAAGCAGCCCCCTCAGCCGCCCTGAGGCCATCGGGGGGCAGCAAGGGGAGTCCCGGCCCCAGAGGAATTTGTGCTGTGAGCCGCAGGTCTGGAGAAAGCCCTTTGGCCGAGGGCACGGGCTGGGGCTGCTCCGGGACGAAGCCGAGGGGGATCAGCCCCTGGGGGGACCCGCTGACCCCTCGCCCTTCCACCTCGGGCTTTGTGAGGCCTTCTTCAAATCTCACCGGAAAACAAAAGCTTATTTTCCCTTCCTTCTCCTCCTCCCTCTCTTTCTTCCCTGTGTAATTCCAGTGCTATTTATTATGACCACCGTGGCTTTATTTATTTATTTATTTATTTATTTTTATTATGTATTTTTCACGTTGTGGGGCACTGAAAGCAGCTGCAGGACCCTCATGCCATGTAAAATGCTTACGGGATTTACAAGGAGTGTTCTCTTCATGCTTCAGCTGTGTTGTAGTAATATAACGGTCCGAACACAGCTTGAAATCATTGTCCTACGCTTACACATTGACAAAACTCAAAATGCAAAACCAAAAACACGAGACCCAAGGCGTGAGCCTCCCCCAGAGATTAACGGAATTGCTCATGTAAAATTAAACCGGGCTTAGCAGAAGTGAATAAAATTAAGCAGGCGTGTAAGTGCTGGTGGGACGTGGGCACGGAGTAGCGAAAATATTGATCGTGGTCAGCCTCAACAAATTGGAATCGCGATAAGACCAAATTTTCGAGGTTTGTTATTTTTAAAGCTACTGATAATTGTAGTGCCAAATTCAGATTTCTTAGTTTAAATCAATGATGCTGGAAAGTAATAATTTTAAAATGAGCTTTCAATGAAAACCTAAATTTTATACTTTCGGCTATTTGCTACTCAGGCTTGGAAGCATCAGAATTTGCATGTGGAATAGTTCATAAACAACATAGAGTGGTTTAATTACTCTCATGAAGTGAATGAAGCAGAAAAGGAAATTAGACCACTTCAATAAAAGGCGATCGGATGGCTGGAGTATAAAATTTCATGGAGCACACAGACTTTGTGGAATTTACTTTCAAATATAAAAGTGTTATGACTAATTTTTAGAAAAAAGACGTCCTATTCCAGTGTAAGCGGTTCAGTAGATGACCTAAAAGGGACCATTAGCTGCTGTCTGATGATTAGTTTTAATTAAAGAATCCTCGGTTGTGCTGAAATATTTTATAAGAAAATCACTGGAGTTAGTGTTTCGTAGTGCTATTCCTTTCTCTGCCTGTAAAGCTACAGTCACTGCTGGAATCAGCAGCAGGAGCTCTGCTGGTGTCCGTGGGAGCTACGCAAGGCCGCGGCTAACCTCCAACATTTAATAGGAAAAGTGAATCCAAAGCAGTCATTCAGAGAAAGGCTTTAAGCCCTTCTCCCCCCCCAAGTTTTCATGCAGGAGGAAGACCAGCAGGGTTAACGAAGCGAGATGTGCTGCTTTTGTGGTTTCGATTGGTTGTGGGCTTTGTGTGCTTTCTGCAAGTGCCATCTATCCTGCGCTCCTCTAGGTTGGTTGGAAACTTGTGGGAATGTGCTTGAGAAAGAGCTTTGACTTGCCCCGAAGAGATGCTGATTTAAGCTGGCTGGTTTTGAAACTGCTTGTATGGTTTTTGTCAGTGCTGCCTCAACCCTCACCTACACCAGGCTGCTCAAGCCAGACCTTTCTGGTGTCTGTATCATAAATAAGCTAAAGAAAATAGTTGTGTGTGTTGTTTTTTTCCTTGGCATTTTTAAACTGTGTTTTACTTAATTTTTTCGGCCTCTAGAAAAGGTTTCATTTTCTCTGTTTTGTTCATAGAAAGTGACTTGAGAAAATGAATTAGCATCTATAAACTCTTTAAGATCCTCATCATTACATTGCCTTAAATTGCAAGATATCACGACTGCATCGCTACGTTCAACTTTCCTCTGACTTTGCCCTATTTGTTTTCAGGTCATGGTTGAAGAACTACTGATTCATAAGCCAGATGATCCCATTCAGTTTATGATAGACCACTTAAAGCAAAATAACGACGATGGTAAGTGAAAACGGAGAGACCGCAGACGCTTCAACTCATATTTGTAAACAGCTGCTTAGAAACTGCACTTCGGTTGGCAAACGATGGATACAACTTTTCAGACCACGTCTTGAGGAAAAAAAAAAGAACCCTGAGCATTTTGGAAGAGTTATAAATAAGATGCTTTTTAATTTCCTTTTTTTTTTTTTTTTTAGTGGGTAATCTAATAAAAAATGCACTTCAACAGTTATAACAATGAAACCCTCTAAGGGAATAACAAAGAGTTCTGGTGTATCAATTATTAATGCGTTCTGTGCCCCATCTGATATTTCCTGTTGTCTTTAAGCTCACTAATTACTCCTTTTGTCAGGTGTAAATTTGGTTTCCCATCCTACCTGGGCTGGCAGATTCTCTGTTTTTTTGATTAGTTAGTTACTAGCTGTTGTTAATGAGTTCCACTGCTCAGTGGCATCTCAGATGAAGGAGCAGTGAGTGTGCCTACACGGATGTATAACAAAACCTGGTAAATTGAATAGGAAGTCTCTATTCCGCACAGTAAAAGCATGTAGGCTCAATCAAATTATTTGATTTACAAACTGTTCACCCTTAGGCAGATTATATTTGGATATGCACAACTGAACTATAATTTTTGTTCTGCGTGAGCTGTCAGGAACAGCTGGTGTCATGTTGCTTTGATGTTTCTTTAAAACCATAGTAAACCATTATGAAAGTTCTGCCGCGGCATCAATGAAATCATTATCACTGGAGGTGCTGTGAGCTCTTTATACGTAGCGGTAGCGATCAGATGGATGGAGACTGAAGTGCTGCTAAGTATCCCCCCCCAAAAAAAAATCTAATTCTGCAAATTATGTCCAGCCCTTGCTGATACGGGCAGCACGTGGGATCAATCTGTTTTATAGACCCATGGAAAATTTGCAGAAGAATTTCAGTTTGGTCGAATGCAGCTAACATTTCCTCACATTCATCTAACGTTTGTCCTTAAGCCCCACGGTATCATTTGCACAGAATTAGGCAGGTTTTGATTTCGTGACTTCAGTACTTGGAGGCTAAAGATAGAACTACAGCGGTTGTTTGTCAAGAGAAAAATGCTGTCTGCTTTTGGTCTGGAAAAAGACTATTAAGAAAGGGAAGGCACTCCAATTAAAATTAGAGCCTAAATGTTGTTTTAGAAATAAATTATATGGAAAATAATGTAACAGAAATCTGTAACTGAGTTGATTTTACTTTTTGATCATGGCAGAAGGTGCTGACTATTTAGAAGAAAAAAACCCTTATTAGAGCCATCAGTAAAGCAATGAATTTTCATGATCTTGCCTTGCTAGACAGCTTTAGCCCTAGAGAAAATTTCAAACAGAGATGTGTGGAAAAGGAGTATTGCATCTATCCCAGGTGTGAAGTTAGAAAACCTTTTTAATTAATAATGGGATCTAAAGTACTCTTAAAAATATAAACAACTCTAATGATGATTATAGCTTACAACTGTCCTGAAAAGCTCCTAGGTCAAATGTGTGCCTGAGTGTTTGTACTTAGTGCTCTGTGCCATTGTTCTTTCATGTGATCCTTCTGCAAACCTTAAAGAGCCCATGACGACTGATAATTCTTTAATATACAGAGATGCTAGTTTTCTACATTTTGTCTTGGTTCGTGTTAGCAACGAGCGCTTTCCAGATCCAAGTGGCACGTCTGTGAGTTCTTGCTTTACTCTCACACCCCTGAAGAGATGCAACAAAATTCTGCAAGAATGTTCATGATGTGCTATGAAGTTTTCCGCCTTGACAAAGGATTTCCCTTACAGCTTTATTTATTTATTTATTTATTTGGCATTTCTATTAATCATAGATTCTTCTGGACTTAAATGGAACTCAGTGAGCCCAGCTGTTATTGTACATTATCTCAGGATTAATATTTGTTATTATTATTACTGAAGGCATCCTTGAATGCTAAAACTCAAGAACGCTTGGAAAAGTAAATTCTGTAACATCTCGTCAAGTCTAAGCATGGAAGGAAGTGTGATTTGTTAATGAAGAAGTCATTTTGCAGATTTTCCTCACTTCGTGTAGCTGCTGGTCCAGACCTCCCGTAATACTGACCGTCTGCTGATTGGAGGGGGTTAACCGTTACATACAGCGGTGTCCTGGTTGTGCCCTTGTGTCACATGTTTAGGGAGAATGCTTTAGAAGAGTCTTACAAGTGTGCAAATGAGTAAATCAGTGAATTACGCTGCCCCATCTGCTGCAAGCCACTAAGCAGAGAGAAAACCAGATTTAGTACAAAGTGAGCATTTACAGTAGCCCTGGGCAATATTAAAGCATGATATGGTGTATATAATGGTATGTTTCGTTTTTTATCAAACGTTTGTCCAAGAAAGCTGTGTATTAAAGCTTCAATACCTAAGGGTTTTCTTGTGAATTTTAAATCATGCTCCTAGTTAAACCTCAAAAGGATCTGTGGATGGAAAGGTTTTTTGATTTTCTTTGAAGTGGTTTGAAGAAGTTGATTAGTGTTGGCACCCGAGCACTCTTTTATGACGCTGTTTATAAATAATTCCTAAGTATCGGGCTGGAGTTTCAAGGTGTTAGATTAGAAAAAAAACCCTAGGATTTAATCACATTACATTTGAAAGAAATTAGGTGATAAAAACAGCTGATGTATCCTTTTAAAGTATTTTTCTACATTGTGTACTAGTTCTGTTGCACTTGCAAGAACCAATAAGGGGGAGTTTTTCTTAAACCTTCCAAGTCAGATAACTTTGTAAAGATGAATCCGTAATTTGGGTTTCATGTATGTTTAAAAATTGCACCTGCCCAATAACTGCTAAGTGCATGGAAAGCCTTATAAAAATACATCTCACATCCTTCCCTGTCTGCTGTCGTCAGACACTGTATCTCTCTCGGTTCTCGAGAGCTGAAGAGGTCTGGGGGCCAGCAGATCCCTCCTTTGTTTTGACCTACGTTACTCCCAGTAAATAATCATCAGTCCCCTCTGTACATAGTCTGTTTTATTTGGTGTGTTGTTTTTTTTTTTCCCCAAGTACAATGGTAAAACATCAAAGGTATTAATGTAAAATGAGAGCTCAAGGAATTGTAACCCAAGGTGTGTTCATGCAGAAAGTCCCAAATACTTTTGTAGGAGTTACTCCATTTCCCCTTGTTTTATCTTACCTCTTATTCATTCCCCATAAATCTTACAATGGTAAAATTAAGAATTTCTCAGATCTGGGATGAATTTTTCCCCACCGTCCTGCCTTGGGGAAGGGAAGGGAGAGGGACATGCAGTAGGACACGGGATGTAGAGGGGATGAAAATGACTTTTAATGACGACTTGAGAACATGAAGGTAGCTGTTGAAGGGTAGAGAAAAAGTGCTTGTTTTTTAAGTGTCTAAATCATCTCTGAACCCTGACACAGCCTATTTAGTTGAAATTAAAACATAAAGTTTGGGGCTTTTTTGTGATGGGAGGTGAAAGCTTTGCCAAAAAAGTGTGTTTACTGCCATACTGAGTAAGGAGAATGAGAGAAGAAATTAGATGACGGTCCCATCCGACCTCAACCACTCTATGATTATGATAATAGTCACTTTTAAATAGCCTTGTCCTGCATGTGCAAGCTAATTTTTTTTCCCACAATATACAACTGGTCTGAATTAATCTTTTAGGAGTAAAAGCCAAACTGAGAGAAGGAAATGTTCACATCTTATGCTCTGGTTCACCCAGTAAACTATCTGTTTGAATTGGTAGACAAATATAGATATATGCTTAAATGACATGTTTAGTCAGGGTATCAATCTCATCAACCGTGGAGATTAAAGAATGACCCAGCTGGCACTGCCTTAGTGTTTGCCTTTTCTTTCTCCTTGGTGGAGCCCAGTCATGAGGTTTCCATTCAGGCAGATTTCCAACTGAAATTCTTGTTTCATTGTGATTACATTTGTATTGTACAATGGGATAGCGGGAAACTGATTGGATTTTTGCTGTTCTACATCTTAGCATTCACATATTCTCATTTCGTAGCTCCAAGAATTTGTATACTCGGTCCACCTGCATCTGGTAAAACTACAATTGTAAGTATGCCCTTTCAGCGTTATAATACTGTCCACTTAGCTTTTTTCTTTCTGCCGAGCTCTGCACTTGTGAAAGTTTTATTCTGAGAAGATGATTTTCAGAATTGGTGAAGTGATAGAAGTGCACAAGGCAAGTTGAAGGATGGCCTTCATAGGGCTATGACTATTTTACAGTACAAGTTAAATGGAAACGCTTCAAGTGAGCTCTGCAAGAACTTGCCCAGGTAATGGTAGTGATGCTGCTGTAATGCAACGGAACTCTGCGTGCTTTGTTTTTCCAGCTTTTTAGCAGGATTAATTAACCTGGGAGGAGTACCATAAGTACGTGTTTGTGGTGTTCCTATATTGCTGATTGCTTCATTTGCACGGCCAGTTGTCTCTCCTGTCCACTGGTGCCACTTAATTGAAAATCTTGAAGTTGTATTTGATCCACAGAGAAAGCTAACGACAGAAATTTCACAGACGGTGGTGGTTTGTGCATGCTAGGAAGACTGCTTTCTTCTTTAAAATCCATGTTATAGTACAGTAGATGAAAAAAGCCTTACTCAAAGCTGTAGACTCTCGAACATCTTTGTACGAAACTGTTTAAAGTTACACACATAGTCTGTCTGTTTAAACACTCTGTCTTTCTGTAGTCTTCTGAAAAAAAATGCTTTATTTTCTTTTCAAATATTTCATCCTGTATTTTTTTTTCTTCCCTCAGGCAATGCGGCTTTGTAAACATTTGGATGCCGTACGTATCTCTCAGGAGACTTTGTTATTCGAGGAAACATTAGCGCTGACAAAGGAAGCAAAGGCATATAAAGAAAGAAAACAGGTGTGTAAGAGGGTATAATAATGGTACTTCTCATGCCACAGAAGGAGAATTATATGGCGTTCCCATGATTTCCACTGCTATGAGCTGAGCAGATAGAGTAAATATTCCTGTGTCTATGGTGGTTTGTACATTGGTTTATGTCTGTGTAGGTGCAGGGTCCTTCAGAGAAGGGTAACCTCTGCTAGGTAAGAGGATATGAAAAAAGATAAAAATGTGTCCGGGCATAGAACTACGGCCCGGAGGGGAAGAAAATGTAGACTAACCTTGTACACGAGTGGTGAAATTGAGGAAAGTCCAGGAATGTGCAACACCATTTAAAGAATGTTTCATTATATCATTAAACAAAGGATCTTGTGGTTTCCACATATGTGGTAATCTCAATAAAATAAGCATTAATCTCTCAGTCTTCTTTCAGTACAAAATGCTATGGAAAATATGCACATAAAGAACATTTTTGGATCTGACAGAGCTACTTAGTTGTGTATATATGTTTTATCTTTATATATGTTTTATCATGACACAAATAACTAGGTGCATTACCTCAAAACTAATTGACAATCCAGTCAGTTATTGAAAACCATAGAAGCTTTCAAGGTGAGGCAATAGCGGCAGACTCAGATTGTTCAGTTCCTGGATAGATTCAGAAGCATCTTTGCTTCTGATTCCAGCCCATTTAACTGATTCCTTTCTCCAGACGTCAAGGTGTTCCATGGGTAACAAGTCTGGTTTTCTGTGACCATCCCTAGCAAGTCTACTAGTTTGAGTTGATTTATTCTCCTTCATGACCTACTTTCATAAAAATTGAAAGAATTTAATATCTGTAAGAATTCTACACTCTGCTAAACTTGATTTAAATTGGCCAGATTTGGAATTTGCTGAGATGGTAGATAGTGTAATTTCATAATTTATTTCTTTAGAAAACTAGGCTGAAAACAGAATAGCGTTTATAACACTGACTTAATGAGTAAAGTTGGGAGATAGCTCAAGTGAAATGTTTAAAGATCTGAGAGTTCATTGAACTTACTGAACTTACTGGCAAAAAGGTTTGCTTTTGGCTGGGATGATAGAAAATGATTCTTACTGAGAATATGTACTTTGAAATTTTAGTTCTAATTATTAAAGATCGTTTTACTATATTCATAAATTTCAACCTAGAAGGGGGAGAATTTAAAACAAAAATTCCCTTTGGTTTAATTACTCTAATTATTAACATATTTCAGACTATACAGATGTGCTTTCATGGGTGTCCTTTTGGGCTTATTTGACTTTAAAAGATGGATGGTGTGGAAGATGAAAGTCAAAAATGTCAAGGCTAATCAGGTAGTAAGGGGTTCCTGAAGAGCTGAATTTGTGGGTGTTTTAGTACTATGCAGTACGGTGCCTTTGTTTTTGAGATGTTAAATGCCAGAAGAATGTCTTCACTAAATCATTTCTTTTGTTCTTTTACGTGAGTTTGATTCTTCACATGTAACTCCTAAAACTAGGAGGGAAATCCTTGCTTCCTCTAAATCAATAGAAGCTTTACAGCGACTTAAAATGCAGGCAAAGAATCATCTCGAGCTGTATTTTCTCTTGCTGATTCATGTCTGCTGGCTAAATCTGCTTTTGCTGTAACTGACCCCAGCTTCTGCTGAAGAAAGTGGTAAACTTGACTCCTCTAGTGTATATAACATCCATCAACACTAATAGGTTTTGAATGTCTATTCAGGAACAGAACAATAGCTGTTTATACAGCCTTTGATACAACCAAAGCATTAAAAAGTTGCAGTCCCGGCCAAAGCAATTTAATAAATGGAAAGAGGAAAAGCACAAATTAAGACTGTGGTTTCGAAAGTCTGGTGTGAAGATCATGTAACGCAATTTAATGTTGTTAGAGGAACGTTTCATGGGTATAAGGTTACTGTGGCTAAATTAACCCCGATGCCAGAGGTCATTCATTTTTAGGTCAGTAGGCCAATGTTACTAGATTTGGGCAAATGCTACAAAAAGGTCTGCAAATATTTGTTCTCGTATTTTACTTACTTCTCTTTAGCCATGCTTTCAGCTCTTTTTACTTCTAGCGAAGAGTAGAACATTTGAGTTTTACTGGCACAAGAATTCATGGAAAAAGTATTTAAAATACATTATTATTCTCTGAAGCTCAATTTTTAAATTTGGACTTGCAATCATCCACTAACACACCTGGCCACTTACTAATGAGCACAGCCGAAGTGGAGAATTTTAAATATTGACTGTTCAAAGCAAAATGGGAACGCTCTACATGTAAAAATATTCCAAAACTAAGTAAAATATTTTTGAATATTCAATAAATTTGAGGAACCATGAGCTACTAATAAATATTCCATGAACAGAAAAAGAGGCTACATTTTGTGAGAAATCATTGCAAATTATTCCCTCATCTCTAGTTATTATAATGTTAATAGAAAGCACCTTCAGGTTTTTCCTAAAGAGAAGTCTAACGATAAGCTACTGCATGTTTCAGTTCTCGTTTAAGACGGATAAAATAAGAAGTTGAAATAACTTGGGCTTTGCAGGATGAGTGTGCTTTTACCGCTCTATTAAGTTGCAGATAAGGTGTTTGTATACTACTTCATGATTTTAAAGTGCACCACAGTTGCATCATACCCCCATGATTTTTAAGAAGAAATAGAAGAGAGGAAAACCCAAGGCATCCTTACCTATGTGTGTTCAGCGTTCTAGTCTATTCAAGAAGTCACTATGAAGAAACAAATAGGAACTGTTCCAGTCTTGTGCATACTTTTCTTTTTAAAGACCAGCCTTTTGTGTGTATTCATCTAAACAAGCTAAATGTAAACATTTGTGATGTTCAGAATACTAAACATATCCAAAATTTGCAATGGAAATGTCTAGGGAAGGTGCTTTCCCTTCTCACACTAAACAAAAAACATAGCAGTTTTATGAAAAGATTTCTATAACACATCTTACCTACTTACAGTAATGTAAGATGGAATGTGATGTCCCTGAAACAACGTGGAACATTTAAATTAACCAGGAATGAGTACAGTTTTTTGGCAGTATGGAAAGAGTTGATCAAACTAGCATGTTTTAAAAAGTGGTATGGACATAAGCAAAATCTTTTGGAAGGTTTAACATTTCAAGCAGCAGGTCTTTCATTAACCAAACTGGATGCTGGGACAGTCTCAGTGTGCCTTAGATAAGATACAATTCTAGAATACTATACCAAATGCATGTGTGTCATTTTGTCCACTCTTACAGATTTCTGGGAGGAGAAATCCCACCTATCGTGATATATTAATGTGTTTATGAGAAAAAACAAACAAACATGTAAATGTGGTATATGATACAACAGATGTAAGGGTTTCTAGTTGAATAAACAGGCAACTACTGAAAGTGATTTTGTAGGCCGCTGCTCAGCAGGAGGAAAACTGACCAGGAAATGAGACTGGAATTGAGCCCCAGAGAGCAGAAGTAACTAAAGCACAGAAATACCCACACGCGTGTCCTCGATTGTTCTCGTGCAATAAACCCTGCTCAAAAGAGGACTAAGCATAGCACTGCACTGAAAGAAGGTAGTACGCTTTTGGTTTAAATTGGTTTGGCAGGGCTTAGCAGAGTGGACCCCCGGCAGTTGCTAGCCTGTCTTGACATGACACATCAAAGAAGGAAGGAAGACGCTAGCTGTTTCTGATAGCAGCGTGATGCACCTTTGGAAGGTGACAGACTCAAAGCCACAGACCCAGGCTCCAGCAGTGAGAGGCTGCAGGAGGCTTTGCCGCACCACCCTATGGGACCTGCTGACTTTCAAGAAACAGAGCAATTTCTTTCCCTTTTTCTCTTTTACCTGCTTGAATGTTGCCTTGTGAATGGCTGATATTAGGACAGGCGCTGAGAACAGGGGACAGTTGAGATAAACAAAACAAGAAACCCCACCATAGGACCGGGACACCTTGTCCATTCCACAGCCAGCTGAGGACTATTTTCTTTTGTGTATTCTGGAGAGCTTTTTCCACTCTACTTTAAAGTAGTGACTTGCGTGGTAGTGTTCCCACTGCTCCTGGTGAAATTGTTTCATGATCTAGTGAAGGAAAGTTATGAAATCTTTCAGCATAGACGGCCACGTTTTCACTATATCTATCTACATCCTTTACTATAATGTAACCCTACAGATATACTCTGTTTTAGGATAATGTCCTTCAGACTATGGTTAGAAAACGAGATGGAGCCCACAATATATGAAACTGCTTGGAAGAAAGACTCAAGTTCACATCATTAGGTGAAAGATAATTGTATGCATCAGGAGGCAGAGAATCTGACTGCTGTTTTGTTGTTTTTTTGTTTGTTTTTTTATGAGTAATGGCAAAATAAATGAGACCAAGACAAGGCGTTCTGATGGAACATCTTCTCTGACTGGCATCACCAAAGGTTTAAATTTTGTCATGTTACATTAGCAGTTTGTTCAGTGGAGTTCAGCATTGAACAAAGGCCCAAGTTAACAAGATAGTGAAGAAAATTTCTTACAAGAAGGAAAAAAGGTTGTTGTTAATTTCTTGTCAGGAAATCTGTGGTAATAATGGGCGAAATATTAGGGGTGGAAAAATGATAAAGGATCTTTGTTCTTCTATCTGATAGCAAATAATATCTGTAGATATGGGCAAAGTAAAAGTCACAGAAAGAATGGCAATTCCATTTCACAGTCTCTGGAATTTAAATTAACTTTAACATTACAATGAGCTTTAACACAAAAATGTATTTTAAATAAACTTTCTAGATGATAAAAGAGTGAGAGTTACCAGAAGCTATGAAAATAACCTCCTGAAAACCAGATTGCATTCACCTGCTCTGTGTTGGAGATTGTGCTTCTCTCAGGTGATAGCCGTTAGTATGTCCGTGCACACAGCAGCAGTGACGTGAAGCAGTGGGTGAGGTACTTGTGGTTAAGGCGCTACTTGTGGATGCGATGTTCTTACAGATGCCTTTGTCAGTTTGATGTCCGGTGTGCTAGTTAGCCTGCAAAACTTGGCGCTGCTTCCATGCTGGTGTGCAAAAAGCATGGCTGTAGGCTTTGGCAAGTAGAAATGTGTTCAGCTTACCTTCAACACCGATTCTTGTGCCCTTATTAACACTCTGATATATTATGTTAATGACCTGGGACTGATGCAGTTTGATTTATTTATTTATTTCAAGAAGACATCTCCGTTCACCTTTAACCGGAATATGCCTGCATGATAAAATTCCTTTTGAACTCAATTGTGAATATGCAGCCTTTTTTTTTTGTTCTTTCTTTAGCAAATTCCCAACGCGCTTTGGGCCAATCTGATCCAGGAACGTCTGTCAAACGTGGACTGCATCAAACAAGTAAGAATTGCTCCTCGGAGGACTGGTGGATAAGCACTTACACAACTCGTGCATAGTAGTTAGCATTCTGAGTCCTGAGCAGAGGAGGGAATGGGGGCAAATCATTGGGGGCTCTGGAGCGGATTGCTTTCTTGAACATCAGCAGAGGGAGTTTGGAGCTTTATTAACAGGATGAAGGGGAGAATGAGAGTATGCATATGCTAATCTTCTAGCAGTGAGATGATCAAAGGCTGAACAAGCATAGCTTTGTTGATTGCCTGGGGCAACTGGCAGAGTTGAAGTGGACAAAACAGATAAACAGAAAATATATAAAAATCAATATGTTAAGATTTTAACTCTTATTGAGGAAAGGGGGGGAAGAGTCTAATGTTACTCATTTCAATTTTCTGGCTTTCTTATTGTGTCTTCTTTTTCTTCCTGAGTAAACACTGCATTTGAATATATTCTAGATAATAATTAATATGTTCACTGTTAACTTACACAAATAGGCAACTGCATAGGTTTGGCTGCCTCCACAGATGTATGGCTTTCCTTCTCCCTTCCCCACTCCCCACTGTGATTAGTTTTAACGTAAATAGAGACTTTTAACATAGAACAAAAAGAGATCTTCAGTAGATTAATATTGGTTGAAATTAATGCCTGGACTCAAGGAAAGTAAAATCTCTTTTATGCATTTCCTTTAAAATCTCAGGTCCTATTGTTTTGTTGAGTCCTCAATCAGACCATTATAAAGGATTATTTGTAAGAGGCAAGTTTGTAATGATAATAACCTCTTCCTAAAGAAGAACCTATGCCAAAATACAGAATGTACATTATTCAATGCAATCTTGAGAGGAAAAAGTCCATAGTCCAAAAAAACTCAGAGTGCAAAGCAGGTACTGCATCCATGAAGGACTGAACAAGGTTTCCACATAAATAGTACAAGTTCTCAGAACAGCTACTCTGTGTATTCACCTGCTAGTCAGAGGAGAGCTGATAACTTTCTGACCTCATAGAGATGTTGCAAGGCTCACAGTTTTATTAAAATATGCTGCTACTTGATATCATCATCTACCTTATTGATTGAATAAAGTGAGGCAGTAATTAATGTTTCATTGAAGTGTGAAAATTGCTTCTTAAAGCTGTGTCAGCATCAGCCACTAAAAGAAATTGGACATGCTAAAAGCCTTACCTCCTTTGCTTCTCTCTCTGTCTCTGATTTTTGCTGTAGTCTGAAACGTTCTGCAGTCTGGATCCTTCCATCCATGTCAAAGAAAATGATCTAAGGGCTAGGCCATTGCCTTGTAGCTCTTAGGACAACAATTTTGTAGCACAGAGATGTCTATAGGTGTGGAGAAGTAACAACAAAACTAGCAAGAAGAATTCAAAGCTTTGTTTTATGCCCCTGATTTAAGGTTTTCTGCTTTTACGGCTCAGGTAATGTAAGCAGTTGCCAAAGAGGTTGTCTCGTGCTTCAGTGCAAAGCCAGCTATTTTAGCTTAAGCCACTGATGGAAGTGTCTTTCAGTGAACCTGCCTCACGTAAACTAGAGCCAATGGTCGATGACAGTGTATGAACTGTGGAAAAGATAACTTGATCAGGGTGGTAATGAATAGCTGGGGGTGCAGTCTCTTAAATGGTTCCTGCTTGGTAGGTTTGCTAGAGGACATGTCTGTGTCGTATTTCTGTTGCAAACATAGCCGTAGCAAAATAGATGGCATGCTGCTCTTGTTAAGCAACAGGCTAAAACTAGCAGTAGCTAAACTTTGACCCATCCCATCAGATATTCCACTGTTTGCATGGGAACTGAAGTTAAGATACCTGTTGGTATTTATGTTATGAAATGTAATGAAAGGAGCAAAGAGATTGGCAGAAAACCTATGTGTTTAGAAAAGGATTATCAGTTTTTCTGTAGAAATACTGTACACCATACTCTATGATTGATCTATCCATCTTGAATTTGCAAACCAGAATTTCACTTTTGCATTGCAATCACTGTGCAGGAATTATTTGGGTCAGCCTGGTTTCTCGTGAAGGTCTTTTTAGCTGAGCTATTTTATTTTATTTTGACTCATAATTCCTATTTAGCCTCCAAACCAAACATCTAGTAGTACTTAATATATTTGATTATCTGTACTAAATTTAGACTAGACTAATTATTTTAATTGGCAGAAGGACCTGTTCAAAAGCACGCATATATGCTATACCATCTAGTTCATTGTTGTAGCTTTTTGAATTACAGTGTAGCTGAGGAACATTGTTGAGAAACCAATATTGTCAGCTGAGGATATACAAGCAGATGGGTGGCAAAAGACCGAATATCAACATTTTGTATGGAAGCAACGCATCGAGATAGCATGGATATAGAGCAAGTCAGGTGATATTAAGATTTACTACCTTGTCTCTTTGTGGCAACATCTTTCTCTAGTGATACTTCCACTGTAGTGTGTATGTTTAAAATATCTTTACACCTTAAAGGTGAGTTAGAAAGATGATAAACCCAAGAGAGACACTGCCTTTTCTGACTGCTATCTGCTAGGCGTTAGGCTGGTTTCAGTCCCCAGTCACAATGCCTCGGCTTAACATTAACAGCTACTCTGGTTGTGCTAATAATAATAGTTGAACAATTGCCATGTTTTCCCTGTATGATTGGAAATGAAGTGAATGCTGTGGGTTTGGTTCTTCATTGAGCAGATTTATGCCAGCTCTCTCAAAGCATGAGTCAGCGTTTTTTTGCTGAAAATGTTAATAGACCAGGAGCCGCATGTTGGACCACAGAACCACCAGCTGTTTGTTTTATTTCTCCTTGTGGTGTCATTGGGCTGGCATTAATTGCACAGCTTTCATCCCACTGACAGTAGAAACACAGAATTTTTTGTGCCATTGTTTTGACACTCACAGGTTTATAGATGTCACGGGCGTTCTCCAAGGAGAACATTTTTATTGATCAACGGCTCTGCTGAGACTCTGCTGTGTGTTCTTCTAATACAAATGTAGTTAGGACTGTGAGGGATCAGACGGGTAGGTCTTCCAGCACACACGGAAAACTTATTGCGAGCATTATGTTAGATCCTGGGACTTGTGAAGTTGATAGGAAGACTTTTCATCTTTCAGGGTTAGTACGTGTTGGTTATAGCACCTCTGGCTGCTGTCTGACTCCCAGTGCTGCTGGTGCTGAGGAGGGAATTCACAGGACTGGGCAAGGCTGGCGAAGAGATAGCCACATGATGAATTTGTGAAGGAGTGAGCTGAGCAACCTTAATCCTGCCTTAGGACCATTTAGGAACTAAGCTTAGGCCAGTGATTCACATGAATAGAGGCAGAATTATTTCTGATTGGTATTAAACAATTCAGAAGAGCAGGGCCTGTCATTGAAAGGGAAGGAAGGGAAGGAAAAGACAGCAATGGCTATTGGTTCTTCTGATTTTACTATGACAGATAAAGATTATCATCTTGTCGCTGTGAAACTCCATACAAAGATAGTGATGTTACATAGATTCACCTGGGGAGAAAATAGGCCTGTTCACCATCTTATTTTCTTGTTTTTATTTTATTTTATCTTCTTTCCTGGAAGAGTGTGCCTTTTTTTTTGCCTTTTTTATTTTTTAGCTTTTTAGCTTACTGAAATTGCAAATACTTCGTATGTGGGAATAAGAGGTTTCTTTCTAGTGGAAAATTTGGTGAAGTTGGAGCTTCTCCATCATCTGTACTGCTAACGCTGACAGACTGCAGGAGCTGGGTTGGCAATATTTGTCCCACGCTCTGTCTGCTGTTTTCTGAAAATCTCAGTTTTGTATCCATGCTGGCAAAGCTATTACTGATTTTAACAGAGAAAGACACGTAGTACATTTTCAAAAAAACTGAATGGTGTGGAAAAACTAATTGTGAAGACCTGTTTGGCTAAATGCAGAGCTATTTGTGATCTTTGAGCTCCATGCTTGTGGCTGAGATTTCTTTTGGACATGCCATGTCATTCAGCATTACTTCTTGGTGCTATCCCTTTGCTGTTTTTGTAATTATAAGGCAGTGTTAGTTTTGTGTTTTGTAAAAAATAAAAAATTAAAAAAAAAAATGAGACTGTTCTGGTCAGATAACAAGAAAACTGAATATCTAAGTCATCATTTTTGGGGTGGAAAGTGTGAAAGTACATAGGCTCGGTACGTACTTGCAGCAGAGAGCAGTATGCCAGCGAAGGAATGAGATTTACGTTTCAGAATGACCTCGAGGTTTTCCTTTTCTCCAGATTCCTCAAATCTGGAGAGGAAAGTGATGGCTTTGAATGCAGTTCCTAGTTGCTGATTTCTGTGTGGCATGGCTCTCCTAGGAGCACTTCACCTGGCATTAAGGCACCAGCACAAAGCAGTATTTACAGCAGCCTGCACGTAGAAAAGGCTTGTGGTCTCCAGCTGAAAGAGAGGGAACAGTGACCACCGAGTACGGCACCGTGGAATTCCTCACTTTTAGCCTTTGTTCCAGCCTTGATGTGGTAAGGTGCAACCCGTGCTTGGATGTAAGGTTACCGCTATCAAGAACAAAAAATAAATGACTTCTTAAAGAAACAAATTTACTATGTGAAGTTACTAATTACACTTTAATGATAGTCAGGAGGGCAAAAAAAGACCAGTGTTTGCATAAAGCATGATAGGCATATTTTAAGTCAGGTCTTGCTCTGCTGTGTGTTGCTTCCTCTTGCTAGTTCCCAAGCCACACTTCTTTTTACTCTTTTTTTTTATCTGTGACATCTGCTTGGAGCTTGTCCCTCCTGTGATACCATACTACTTGCAGCTGTTCAGACCTCCAGCTCTGAGCCGTGCATGGGGTGCCCTGAGCATACGGCCTTTTTGATGTGTGATAAAACAGAACCAAGCCACTGGGGGTATGGAGAGGGAATGCAGCAGAATATCAATAAACCTGTTCTGAACAAAGCTGCAGCTCTGTGGTGGAATAGACATTTCACTGAAGTGTCAAGTAGATGGATAATGTATTCTAATTAGGGACTGACTGATACCCTGGAACTCAGAGACCTTTGGAAATCAGATCCAAAATGCTAACTATTTTTGTAGCGTGTGTTTATTATGCATTTGCTTAATGCATTGAAATGCAGGCAGGAAGCTATTTATTGAGCTATGCTTGATTATACTGCAAAAACTTTTATTTATAAAATTCCTTCTTGCCTGCATTAAGGACCTTTGAAATTTGCGTGTGAGCATCTTGAAGCTGACGTTGTTAAAAAGAATCTGTATTTACTGCCTGTTGCTCGGTGTTTGGTTTTGAGCAATAAGCTGTAGCGACATCAGAAGCAATGGTTTTGTGCTGTGGTGGTTTTGTGATTTTTTTTCCTTTTGTTTAGTTTCCAAAAGTATTGCACTTGGAGTGAAGAAAATGAGTCAGATTTGTAGTCTGTGTAAATAGGCATAGATTTATTGGCTCCCAACCTCTGATGCCATTTCTCCCTAGAAAAGGATGTGGGCCCATATATGTATGTTGTACAAACACAATATATTCAGAACTAGTGCTGAAGTTCCTCGCATACTGCTAAAAATATTGTGCAGCCTTGCCTCCCACAAGTCCCAAGGGATAAATTGATTTCTTAGCACCTGCGTGACCTTAGCCAGCAGTTCATTCTAATTCGATAGAGCAAACACTGGGAGTGGCAAAAATGGCTTGCGGTTTCTTGAGTCTCTTGTATTCTACAGATATCAGCAGGATGACATGTTCCCGAAACCAGGCTAATTAAAGAATTTTAAGCAGTCTACTCTATTTTCTTATATAATTGGAATGTCCCGATTTCCTCCCACAGAAGGCATGGAGATACGCGGAAATACTTCGAAAACCTTTGGACCTCATACTGACAGAGCTTCAGAAATATGTGGGAGATGATAATGATTGCTAGCTAATGCAATATTAAAGTATCTTATTTATTTCAGTACTAAGGTAGTTTTCAGAGTTATTGTAGCATCACAAAGTTTTTAGGGAAATATGAGGTAGTGACAAGGACATGAGTAGTTAAGCGAATAACAGAAAAAATAGAGAAAGTTTAGAAGATTCAGACTTGAGGCTGGGAAGTGGATTAGATCTCAAACACTGCAGCATGCAGAAACTGAGTGAGGCTGCAGCTCTTCTACAGTATTTCACAGATCTGTAAATGTTTTTTTAAAGATGCTCAATCCAACACTTAGCTGGCTATAACAAGGACTTAAGGGAGCAAAAGGCTCTTTTTTCTTTTTCCTTTCTTTTGCTCTGTTGCTTCATTAGCTTTGGGAACGCTGGTTCCATTACTGTGAGTTTTCCTGTATAATTTAAGAAAATAATGAAAGCGTGCATATTTTCCTCAGTGTTCTTGGCATTAAATCTGTCTTTAAATTTGTTTAGCCTCTTTTTTATACACAGCGTGGGCTGGTATCCTTTTGAATATTTCAAAACTGCAGAAATTGTTTTGAATGGTTTTTATTCAAAAGAGAAGTTTCTTTTTAAAGATTGAAACACGAAAATAAAATCCTTGTTACAATACATAAATGCCCATTGCACTGTGGCAGCGGTGTTACTGCATGCCACTTCATAAAAATCGCAGTGCTCCATGTTTTCTTTCTTCTATCGCAAGCACCCATGACAAACATTGTCACGTTGTTAGACCACAAAGAGGCGTTTTTTGTGCAAACAGCACCAATATTTAGTGCTATCTTTTGTATTTTCTCTTCCAGTATCAATAATATTTTCATGTTTTTGTTCAACAGGGTTGGATTTTGGAAGGCTTCCCTGAAAATCAGGAACAGGCGTGGATGCTGCAAACATCTGGCATCATTCCTAGGCATGTTGGTAAGCAGTGCAAGGTTTATGTGTGATTGTGACCAGAAGGTGAAAGCCTGGAAATGTTTTTTTTCCCAAACATCCTCCATAAATTCAATACTGATATTGAAGACAGAGTCATGAGATAGCAGAATGATATTTCTATGTGGTTCAGATTCACTGAAAACCTTGAATCCTGTATTTTATGCATAAGCCCTTGTCTTCCTACACAATAGAGTTCTGTAAATTCAGGACAACTCCAGCAAGTACCTCCAGCAGCTGAATGTAGCTTTACTTCTGTACGAGATGTGGGTCTGAATTTTCTATGACTTCAATCTCTAGATCTCTAAATCAGTCTCTAAATCTCTTAGGTGATTCTCAGACCAAAACAACTTCCACATCCCCTAAATACAAATAATTCTTTTGTTGAATTGGAGAATACAAACTTAGCAAACTTTGCCAAGTGGAGCAGAAACATGATGATTTTAAACTTGACCTTTTAGTATGGATGGATTATAACTTGGTTTGCGAGGAACATTTCTTTACTGGCAGAGAGCTGGTAGACAAGACCTTGACAGCTGCCCTTGCCACCTAGAAGAGCCAGGTGTCCCAAGTTAATATAGAGAACCTACTTAGAATGTAAGAAATTATGATAATTATGTAGAATACAGGGTGAAGTGAGAAACATAGAGCTTGCCAGTGGGTAGTGAACTTGCCAGAATGTTAGCGAACTTGATGAATTGTCACTTTGGATTTGATTTGGATGAGATTTGACTGTTAATGAAGAATTCAGAATCACTGCAATGGAGCTAGGCAAAAATGTTTAATGTCTAGTACTTGCATGTATTTTTAATATAGCTAATAACATTTGAAGTCAAGTTTTGCTCACAATTATATCTGTGCAACCAAGACCTGAATGAGAATCTTAAAGCTCAGTCTGTCTAGTTAATCAAAAAGAAGATTGAGAGGAGATGAGATTTACGGTGTATGAGTACCTTAATAGGGAGAAAAGTGTCTGAAAGTGATATTTGATACAGTGAAGAAAGTCATAAGAAGAACTGGTTTGAAATCTGTAATAAAATGCACTGAAAACAGTAATTAAATTACAGCATTTAACTGTGAGGATGATTAGCCAAAAGCAACCCAGGGAACTGACAGATTCTCTATCTTTTGATGCTTTCTAATCAAGTTTGAACACTTTTCTGGGAGGTTATCCAAAAATAAGTTTCACCATTTTCATTACCAAAGTAGCTGGGTGAAAAGTAATTGCTTGTGGTATAGAAGAGAATCAGTATCAAGTGATCTATGAGTGCTTCTGTGCTTGGTTCCGGATACAATGTAGGTGAGGGAGAGCCTCGTTAATTGATACGGATGGCTGGGACAGCCAGCAGTCACGGGTACTGGGATATTATTAATGTGTATTTTTTCCCACTTTCTGTTTAGGAGATGGAGGAAAAACTCTGATTAAAAGTGGAACTAAGTATTTGCAAGTAGAATACTGGTGAAGGAGAATAATGAGACAAATGGAGACAAATGTGTTTGAAATGCATTCATTCATCTTTAACACTAGGATACATTAAAATAGCTACAAGAAATATAACAACTAATGAGCTATGTTTTATGTTTCCTCTCTTTTTCTTCTTTTTTTTGGGGGGGTCTAGTTGTGCTCTATGCTGCAGACACCGTGCTGATTGAGCGGAACAGTGGGAAGAGGCTTGATCCCTTCACAGAAGGTGCAGTATTTGTTTCATCCTGTTCTCCACTAGAAACTACAGTGTTGCTTGGTCCCAGAAGCATTATAATACCAGCATTATAATACCATTATTGTAAAAACTAGTAGGAATTTATAATTATAAACTGTTTTGGAAAAAAATATATGTTGACATTGCATTATTTTTTGTGCCAGTAAAATATGGGAAAGGTTAAAGCTCACTATTGAGCCTGTAAACAGCAGACTAGGACTATCACACAAACTTAGCTCCATGTTTTCTGTTGAGTACCGTTGCCAATCGTCCATCAGGAAACTAAATCTTGACATCGCTTAGTAAAAAATCATGATGAATGTTTTTGGAGCAGAATGAGGAAGGATGTTCTTAACTAAAGAAATGACTTTTATTGGTTCTAAAAGAGATCTCATAAAAAAATGAAAACAACAACAACAAAAAACTTTGTTAGGGCTCAGTCTAAGAATTTGGAGAACTGTCCCCAGTTCCCAGCTCTTTCTCTGTGGTGTTTCTCTGTTGTATTGTCACTACTTGTCTTGGTTCTTTGGATCTCTGAAAAGAACAAGAACCATCATTATTACTGCTTCTTCTCAAAGGCATGATTATACCAACTCTGCAATAGATGTTGCAGTGTGTATGAGGAAAGGCGTGCTGTCTTGGCTACGCGGGAGGGCAGCTACCTGGGCAGTTACACTTCCTGTCTGTGCAGCTGCAGAGTAATAGTCAGCTGTCAGTACAACAAAGGTAGTGCACAGATTATCACTTGTGCCACAATCTGAAGCTTAAACATAGACCTTGATTTTGTTTAGGAAACCTGCTGGAGCTGAGCAAGACCTATTAGATCATCCTCTTAGTTCCTAATCCTGTCTGTCTTTTAGAGGTGTACCATACGACCTTTGACTGGCCAAGTGATCCAGTGATACAACAACGTCTGGTGAAACCAGAAGATCTTTCTGAGCAGGAGATGTCAAAGAAACTGCTGGAATATCACAGAAACTTCCCTGGGGTGTTCCAGATCTATCAAAAAGTTTTGAAATCAGTCAATGCAGATCAACCTTGCGTGGATGTCCTATCACAAGGTAAATTTGTGTATTTATGGTAAACGGTAGTTGATAAACTCCTATCTGAAAGGTAGCTCCTAGCTATTAGAGGCAGTTCATAGGATTAGGATTAGGTTTAGCCAACACAGATGGCTCCCAACTGAGTAACGTTCTCTCTAATACAGAGTTTGGGCTGTTTCTGATAATTATTTTTTACGGGACTAGAGTAAGAGCAGATAACTGGAAAGTCTTAGTTCCACAGTCCTGCCAAGGAACAGCTGACTCGGTAGAGAAAATGGCACGGTTACTTCTGCGAGAGTCATTTCTTAAAGGTTGCATTGTGGCTCAGTTGCTAATCCCCCAAAGGACTAGTACCTTCCACAAGTCTGATAAGAAATAGGAGTAGTTCAAAGCTGGTAACATTTCATTATTTAAAAGCTGCTTGCACTCATAGCTTTTCTGTTCAACAATTCTTGTTTGCCTGTGCTTGACTTTAATGCAGCCTGACTTCTAATGTTGATTCTTCAAGAAGAAAATAAGGAAACTGCCAGAAAGACCAATTGATAATGTACTTTGTAGCTGTCAGTCTGCAGATGATCTGTTATATCCCAGTAATTTTGCATCTCAAAAAGGTCTTTTTTTACTGACAAGTGCTGCACTTTTAAAATAAACAAGTAGGAAGTTTATATTATGAATTTACACATTAATTACCTCTAAATTACTTAATTAAATTTAAAAGTTCATATCATCATTCATAAAGAATTCATGCCTTGAATTGTAAATAAAAATGTGAGTGCCTGAATATTAATTATTATTAATTAATAATGTAGTGAGATAAATTGAAAATTGGAATGAAAAAATCCTCTCTAGATCTTTTTTTCTGTAGTGCATCAAGCAGCCAGATTTTTTTTTTTTTTAAGAATAATTAGATGTGGAGACTGTCTAGGGGATCATTACTCCTAATTAACTTGGTTATTTACTGCAAATTAAGCATCATTTGTAAGCAGGGTGCTTTGCCTGTAATGTTTCTGCTTTTCAATACACAGGGTTATGGAAAATGTTCAGAATATCTAGAGCACTCCTTGGTTAGCTGATACTTGTTTTTATTCATAAGTTATGCAGCAAATGCACTATTCTCTGTTATGATTTTCCAGGGTTTTAAAATATTTTTTTACTACAGATAAAGCTTTAAAAACCAGTTCTCATCAGTATTGGGATTTTAACGGATTATTTCATACAGCTGTCAAATTTTGTAAACTCCTAAATTTTAATGGACTTACTCCTAATGTATGCTAGGATACGTGACATCAGAGTCATTACCCAGGTACAGCTTGTGGTGCAGGAGAAAGAGATGTCTATGATCCTATATGCTTGCAGTTTGGGTCAGTTTCTCAGTACCCTAGATTCTCTATCTTGAAATAGCAGAGCTGGAGTTTCCTGGAGCTGCTGCTTTATTAAAGAAAGATTTTATGATGACACCAAAGTGTAGCAGAGGGTGCTTAGAAAAAATAGGTGGTATACAGCAACACATTAACCATGGTAGTTCAAATACTTATCCTTATGATGTTCTTCATCAATTCTTTTTTTTTTTTTTTTTTTTTTTTAATACAGGAGTATGATTCATGCAGACATTAATGTCTAAGACCATCCTATCTGTTAGACTAAAATACCATTTTATTACAAGGACTCTTTAGTCTATAGACTCTTTTATTTGAATTGAAGATGTCTGGGCTAACACTTAGCTGTATCCACTGCAATTACAGAGGAAATTAAAGTATGTGTAGGTGTGCTTTAAGCACGGGTAGCAATGGCAGTCAAGACACAGTGGCATGGAGTTTGAAACTATGATTCCTGGAAAGCTTGAGCTGCTCATTTTACTGGTATTTTTAGCCAGAAAAAGGACACGGGGAATAAGACTGCCTGTGTCCAGATACGATTCTAATTTGTCCTCACTGTCAAGCCACATTGTCCTGTAGCTTCTTGGTGTCTATCAGGTTCTATTTTGAGACTGCAACAAAGTTCAGGTCTCTATAATGCAGCAATGATGATTATACTTTACATATCTTGTGGTGTTTCCAAGGCTGTTGTAGTCTGTAGATTGACATTTAAGTAATATTTCATATGCAGAACAAAATGTAGAAGAAATAATAGTGTCCAGAAAACAGATTCAAATCAGACAGAGCTCAAATAGCCTCTACACATTATGCAAAAGTGATAGACAAAATCATATTCATTAATGTGTTGTCAGTGCCATATCGTGTTGCGACATGATATGCTACAGGTCTATAATAATGTAGTCAGGAGTCTGTTAATCACAAACAATGCTGCATAAATGTCATACTAAGTTAACATCCCGAGTTTTTACAGTTAAATATTTGTTCAGAAACTGCAGAAAATATTAAATGTAATTATCTTCCTCTATAATTTGCATGGTCAAATTGTACCTATCAAGAAAAATGACTCCTGCTAAAAACAACATGGTAAAAGAGCAATTATTAATTGAATTCGCTCTTTAAAATGATTTGACATCTACTGATGAAATAAAGTACAGGAGCATAATGATAGTAAGATTTCTAAAGTGCCTCTCAGTGTAAGTTGCTGACATGACAGTTTTATCAGAGTCCTGGTTTGGGTTGGCTTCTCTAGATGTTTCAGTTGTAAAATAAATGATGATAATAATTACGACCTTTTAAAAGTGAGGGAGACGTTAATCAATGTTTATATTATTATTAAAAAAGAAATGGGATATAAACTGTTATTTCTTGCCTTTCTGTCATGTTCTAGCTCTTACCTATGTCCAAACACGGCACCGATCAGCCGCCCCCTTTACACCACGTATTCTCTTTTGTGGACCCCCAGGCAGTGGGAAGAGCCTGCAGGCAGCACTAATAGCTCAGAAATACGGTGTTGTCAACAGTAAGTTCTCAGTAAATATGTACTTTGCTCAATTCCCCCTTTCTCTCTTTTTGATCATTTATCTTTTGCTGTCTGTCTTTCCTACCTGCTCATAAAATTTCTCTGCCCATTGCTATGGATGTCAAATTTTTGAGGGAACTGAAAAATACTTCAGTGAAGAAATATAAACCAATAGAGCATACATTCTGTGACAAACCAGCTCGAACATTTTTTTAGTCATCATTTTTTATACCCTTTACCTCAGTATTTTTTGTGTGTTAGGTTCTTGTAGTGTCATGAATTCTTCAGTGGATCACTGGATCATGAGTAATATCATCGTAGTTGCAGCTGTGTGACCAAAACTGGGGCACTTGTTTTAAAATAGAATTTGCTCTGAACTTTGATGAAGTTGCAGGTTCTGTGCATCTGAAGAAATGTCTTAGAAAAGGAAGCAATTATCGAACAGTGCATTCTCTTTCTTGTCTTTCAGAGAACTGCATTTGAGGCTTGTTCATGGTTAACGAAAGTACGGTGATACAAATACATAGCTAGACGATAGGATTCATGCAATATGTGTCCATGTTCTCTATCAGCATCTAATATTGGGATAGCCATTAATCATTTTAAACAAATGTCCGATGTCTCTAAAATTTGCTGTTTAATCATATCCTCTTTGTTAAGTAAATGCAAGTTTGTTTCTTTAGGATTATTTCAGTGTATGCCAAATGAGGAAGCAAAAACAATACAAAACAGAATTAGGTAGGTAGTGGGTTTTTATGTTGGGGGCATTCTTTAATTAGTGGAACTCAGTTGTCCAAAGCGAGGTGCCATTTTGCTAATGTCTTCCCTGAGCTCCTGGTGAAGTCAAACAAAAGATTTCAGCAACCTTGGATTTGGCTTTCAGTGTAAGTAATAACTTCCAGATCTGAGCTGTATTGTTTTCAACTACTAGTTTAGAAGATCTGCTCAAAAAATATATATATTCTTCAGATTCAAACTTAAACATTCAAAAATGCCATTGGCTCTCCATATTATCGTTCCAGCTGGTGGATAGATTGTAGATCTGTGTGTTTCGTGGAAAGGGCTATGAAACTGTCTGCCTATTGGTTGGGTGTCTAGGTTTAGGATTTTGGTATTTTAAATCATTATTATTATTTTAAAGTTTTAAAAAAATACATAAATATGGCGAAACTGCTATCCAGTGAACTTGAAAAAGGTAGATTTACATGATTTTAAAATCTATACTAAAATATTGATAAGTACAAATAAAATTGATAGAATGTGTATCAGTTATGTTATTATCACTTTCAGGTGTTTTATTATTGTATCTTATCATTACATATTAAAAAATGAATAACAGATTTATTTGAAGCTGTATTTTTAATAATTATGCAGTTGGCTTAATTAAAATAAAACATTTCTCAGTGCATCGAAAAATTACTATTCTTTTGTTTCTGAATATTATTTTCTGAGCTTTATTTCTAAAACTGCAAGTTTGATTCAGTGTTTTCAACTAGGTCAAAATTTGCATTTTTTAAATAGCTGCTATATAAGAGAGTTGCAGTTCTCTTTACTAAATACCATTACTACTGCTTCACCCATCTGTTGAATTTTATTGTAAGTACACTGTAAACCAAATATAAAAATTACTTATTTAAAACAAAGTCAGAGGACTATGAGTTTTCAGAAAAGTACTTACACACACTTAATTCCCAATTAGGCCACTGGGACTAAAGCACAGGCTTAAAAAATTAATCCTATGTTTAAATATTCTCATAAATTGGATTGAATTTAAGCATATATGCATTTGTTGTCTTAAACTGTAGTCTATGCGCTGAATTCCTGTTACTTTTTTACACCTTATGCTGTGAATATCAATCTGCTTCTCCAGGACAACTGGTAACTGTTAAAATTTGCGTTCATCTCTTGTCACTTAAATATAAATTTAATGAACTTTGTCCAAAAACGTCCCTGTATTCTTGCTCCTGTTTGCCAAACAGTGTCCTTAGTGGTGATAAAACAGATAAAAAGGCTTGCTCTTTGCCATTAAGTCAGCGGTGTCGCTGGTGTTGGTGCTATTGATTTCGGAAATCAATTTGATTTAGGAGTATTAGTTAAAAGGTCAGGTAATAATATATGGTGACTGTTATCTAATATTAACTAAAAATGAATTGGAATTAGGACATGCTGTGATGTCACGCAACTTCAGGATGCCTTAGTCTCCTCTCTGTAAAATGAGGTAACGTGAACTCACAGGGGGCAGCAAGACTCAATAACTTTGGTCAAAAAGTGTTACACAATCCCAAAGGAGCAGTATTTCCTGTTCTCCAGTCCTGACTAGAACTTTAAATCTGCATCTCCTGGTGTTCTGTGTATTTGATGTCAATGATAATATTGCATTAGCACAGTTTTTTAAATATAATTCTTGCATGATCATTAAATGATCCGGTGAGTCACTTCCTTGAACTGCGTATTATCCTGCACCTCCAGCAGTGCAGTTCAGATGCTGTTCAGCAGGTGTAACTTTATTCAGTAATTATAACTTTATAAAAAGTGAAAAAACACCAGCAATCCCTTGAGTTACTATTTCAGTAACATATTTCATTAGTATCTTTCTTCCTATCTCTGTTTTTAATATGATCTTTGCCAAATGTATTCTTTTTTATTCAGTATTCTCCCCTGCTCAGTCTTTGCTTTTTGCTCTGCATGGCCAAAAAAAAAAATCCTAACAACAACCCCCAAAACCTGCAACTTTTATTTTATTCAGTGACCTTATTCCAGTATGCAGCTTCTGTATTTTTTTCTTTTTCTTTGTTGCTTCCTTTTTAAAATTTAACCTCGTGTCTTTTTGTTCTTCCTTCTTCTTAGTTTGCTGTGGGCTACTGCTAAAGGAAGCTGTTGCAGACAAGACAAAACTTGGAGAACTCGTTAAGCCTTACATTGACAATGGATACCCAGGTAGGGCACATTGTTGTCTCATTAAACTGTGGCTACAGATTTGTGGGAAAAGATAAATTGTGAGTGAATTTTTCTTGGTCAGATTGTAATCTGAATTGCTTCAGAGTAATCTGGAAGTTAAGTCCTTCAATTAGATGTGACTTATTTGCACTGTGTAATGGAAGTTAGATTTTTAATCTCTTCAATATCTTCAAATAGTTCACCATTCCAGTGAAATTCAGTGTTTTTGTACACATTCCAAAATTTCAATTCCGTGGTTCTTACCTCAAAATCAAAACCAGAATTCTGATAGAGACGTATAATTTAAAAATGTTTAAACTGCTTTTTAAAGCCCAATGTCATGTTTCATTTTTATTTCAATTTCAAGAGCTCTATAATAAAGACTACCTGCTTTTATATAGAGATTTTGACTTGCAGAACGCTACTGTAGATTCATCCAGTTTCATACAAGCATTTTTAACTCAAAAATAAAGGTTTTGTGTAATTCATTTCTATCAGCCTTTTTGGTTGTAGGAGGGGGGTACCACAAAGAATAAGTACATTTTGGTTTTCGATGGCTCTAAAAGTGATTTCAGTTAAATCATAAATACTGTAAGCACCTTAGGACAGCAACTTAAACTTATTTGTTACTTGTTTTGCACAAAGATAGTTTTCTCTGGTGGCTATTAAAAATCAAAAAAAGATCTATAGTTCTAAAGGATGTCATATTTCAGTCGTGTTCAAGCATATTTATTTTACCAAATTACAATGGCCTAGAAGAGGAACTTTTAGTCCTATTTCTGGCAACAGGCCACATGGTTACTAATGAGAAAAACACAGGGAGATGATCTTGCTGAAAATTGAGAAATCTCCATTAAGCTTCAGTATTAGTAGAATTTTGTGCAAACGTCCTGGACAAAGAGAAATCTCCATTGTCTTTTTATTTTTGGCAAGAAAAGCCATTTGGTGAGGTGAAAGGCTTGAAAGTCCCTTTTTTTTTTTTTTTCATGATAGCTTAATTCTGCAACTGAATTACACAGATCTGAAACATGAGCCTGTAAAATTAACTCAGGTTCCCTCGATACCATACCAAGAGATTCAGTACTTTTCTAAGCATTTCAAAAAGACCTTTGGCAGCCTGCAGCTTTGGGTATTCTATCCCTCCGTGAAACCACAAGGTAATGCATTTTATCTCTAAACTTCATCTCTAGAGAATGATTGTACTTATTCTTAATACGATAACTCAGCTAGTTCAATGCATTCATATTTTGTGGCAGCCACCATATTGCAGGTCTAGGAACTGGAGTGGGGACTGTGGGAATGGAAAGCATGAATCTCTGCAGCCTCAAATAGAGGACCTGGGTCCTCTGTAACATAGAGACATCAGTGGGTAATGGGCTGTAAGCAACTGTCAGTTTCTTCAGCTCATGAATTAATGGCTCATGGCTGCCCTTTCGAGGTGAGAATTTCCAATTTAGAGATCTAGTAACCAGATCAACTAACCAGAATGCCCATTTAGCTCAAAGGCAAGCAATCTTAGCCTTTGTTAATTGTGATGTATCCTAGGCCTTTAAGTATGGAAATATCTTCTGTATGTGTGTAGTCCAACTGATTGGAATGTGGCTACTTTTGTATGCAGCCTAACTCGCATATAGAGCATCTTAAGCTCGGGACTCGTGCCTTTTTGATGGTATCCATTAATTTCAGAATCTTATGTGTACAGTGTAATTTCACTTTACTCTCATCCCTATGGAGTAGAGGACTGTCACTGTAAGTAGCTCCCTCTCTAGATTTCAGTTAAGTTGAAATGGGACTTTGGATGATCTGCATATTCAAAGATAAGACTTTAAAGAGCTTTCTTTGCTAACATGCTCTGTATGTATTTTATGAAGTTTATCTTAACCACTGAAGTTCCTTGAAGGAGATATCAAAAGCATTCCCAGTAGAGTAAAATAATTGCACAGATTGTAATGTTTAGCCAGTCCTAAAAATATGCACATCCTCAGTCCAAAGGAGCTGCTTTTGTTTCAGGAAAATGAAATTGAAGTTGTAATTCCTTTCTTCCTCCAAATTAGAAGTTATTTCAGATTTAGATGAATTTTTTAATATAACACGCAAGGATAAATCTGTATAGTGCTTCTGCATGTTAATGGGAGTCATAACTATATTTCTGTGCATTGTGCTAAAAAAAGTCTCTCATCATTTTTGTTCTATGTACATATATTTTATTTGGTGAGACATAGTGCAAAATTAATGGATAAATAAAAATAAATATTCTGTAACAATGCCAGAAATAATAAGTTCTGTCATTTTGCTAATCCTCTTCTCCCAGGAATAACAAAGAATGAATTTACAATAGTAAACACTAACAAGAATTCACTAATACTCTCACAAGAGCCTTGGAGAAAATTAAAGAACACAGTGTACTGAGAAGGAAAGATGGGCAAAGAATCCTTACTGTAGAGTCACAGCCACATTAACACAGAGGAACGATTCTCGTGGTATTATTGACTACATTCCATTTCAAGAAAATCACATTTTAGTAATTAGTTTAGCCAGTAACAGTAATTCAGGACAAATACAGATTTTTGCAGTGTTATAACTGTGAAAGCAATTAGAACTTCAAAATTTTCATTGCTTTTCTAGTTATGTCCAAGTAACCTTAGTACTTCCTTTGGGCAGGGCATCATGGAAGCAGTAGCATCGCAGAATACCCTTGAAATAAACATAGACCACAAGAAATGTGGCGCTTAAATCATTGCTAGTCAAAATCAAGCTAGTGCCATCAAATCTAGAGGCATGCCTCATATATTCTTAAAATGCTTGCCCTGGGGACTGATCTCAGTGTGTTTTCCTTTCCTGTGGACACAACTGATTGCGTACAATTAGTCATTCAAGATATGCCAACAGGGTACGTCATGGTGTCATAAAAAGGCTCAAAAACTAGCGTATTCAGATCTAACTCATTACTGAGTTACTGAGGCTGTGCACAGCCTATTCTGTTCTGGTTCTGCTTGACTAACTCAGATCTTTTCTTGTTTTCGGGATTCACAAACATTCATTGTGTTGTTTTCTTCCTGTACTGCTGGTTCATGTATACTACATGTATTTCAGGAACAGCCCAGACAATTCTATTATTCACCCCAGAAGGCGATTCAGTGCATTCCCATTTTCTGTATTTTCTGGTGTTGGTTTTCTCATGAAGACCTTAGCTCTTGCTTTACAAAATTTCCCATTTTTAGAATGGTGATTTATTTTGCTTAACGAAGGTAGCACAGACGTTTTTGAGACCATTAAATTTTTAATTCCCAGAACATCCTAGCCTACAGTTGGTGCACACTAGGTATTTTAAAATGTGTTCTCAGTAAAAAGTTCAGCAACCTGACCGCCTTCTGTCTGTCATAAACACAGATTTCTTCCTTGGACAACTGATCTGAAATGCACTGACTTTCCTTTAATATACCGTGGTTTTCACTGAATACTGGGCAATTATTGCTAAATATACTCTGGGCAGAAAATTACCAGCCGTGGAATGTGATACCAGTTTTCTGGTACCTAACTCCAGTTAGTTTAAATCTCGGTCAATAAAGCTGAATTTAGCACACACCGTCTGCGTGGGCAGCCCAGGAAGACTAACGTTTGGAGTAAGAGGAGACCTTAGTGACCTTTCCCAGGCAGTGACCCTTCCACAGGCAGCAAGACAACTCACATAAATTAATTCACTCGGTCTGCTTCCTACTGAAATGTGGTGAAAAGACCGTTCTGTGAACTGGTCCTCCCCTTCTAGTAATTCAGGACAAATACGGACAAATACTGCATGTGTAGATAGCCCAGACACATGCCCCACTGGCTTGATGAGGACCTGTATGCAGAATTTGTGTATCTAGATTGCTGTAATTCTGAGGAAGGCTAGCCTGCATTCTGGAGCAGTCTCATCTAGAACACGGGCAAATATTAATTTAATGTTCCATCTGCAGTGTCTACGTTCACCTTGTTAAAGATGTCTGCCGGAATTTGATATCTGAGAAGAACAAAAAAAAACTGCAGAAAGCACATCTTTTTTGTTTGTTTGCTTGTTTGTTTTTAAAGCGTCCCTGGTGCTTACCCCTTGAGACGCTTGCATTTTATTAATGAAAAGAGAAGCAAAAGCATTTTGGTGTTGGTCACTTGAAAAGAAATTTGCATACCGTTCTATCTGTTCAATTTTACATGTCTTTGTGGTGAAATAGCATGGAGTGATCGCTGCTAATTAATATGTTTGCAAGGCTGCAATAAATGAAGCCAAGAAAAAATGAAATGACAGGACAACAGCGTGAAGTACAGGGGAAAAAAAATATCCTGAAACAGTAAGATTCTGCTTTTCAGCTGGGAAAACTGCTATTAGTTTGGGTAATGGTTTTTTTTTCCCACCAAAATGAACATTCAGGTAGTAAAGAGAGCTGATTCATGGCAGACAGATAACGTTGCACTGTTTGCAGCCTGTTAGAGCTGAACACACACAATCTGTGTTGTTTTTCCCCTTCCTTTTTCCATTTTTTAAGTAGTAATATCTGAAGCTGTCCCCAATGGCAGCCTTCATGTGGGGGGTAAAATCTGGAATTCCATAATTTCTACTATTTTCTAATAAAAACTATTACTGTACAAATGTAGATTTTCCCACTTATTTTAAATTGGAATGGTTTTAAAGGGGTGCTTTTTGGTGTAGCCTCTGAAAGTTGGGGTCCCCTGGTGATTGTGATCACAGTCTCACTGAAAGCACTTGTGGGGTTTTTTTTTTTGACATCAAATTAATATTCTCATCACTAAGTGTGAAGTAAAGATTTGACAATAGAGCAGCTTCCTCTTTGTTTAAAAACTTGCAAAGAGTTTCAGAGTTGAAAGGCTGAGTAAATCTTTATATCTGAGGAGGTAAGCTTAGTGTTATTTCTTGTTTTTAACAGCGCTGTACTGGCGAGCTGCAAGCTGTCTGAACATTGGAGAGAGACCCTTTGGGAGCTCCATTGGTTTTCAGCAAGTCTTTGCATGCAGTGTGTTTGTACTAGCTGAAGACAGCGCATGGCTCTCTAAATAATTTACAAGTTGATTAATAGACTCACATGGGTATAATTAGAAGAGGGAGAGACAGCAGCTACAGTAACGGGTACAGTGCTTGGGGGAACTAGAGACTTTATTTTTTTTAAAGAAACTTTCTAGGGTGCTGGGCGTTTGAAGATAAGTTGGGAAGAGCTCAGTGCCTCTTCTCTTTTGAAGTGGAAATAGGACAGTTTGAATCCGTCGAGTTTAATTTTTCACAAGCTTTAGGGGCCCTGCAGTGCAACTCCCTTTTTATTATTGAAAAAAACTCTCCATTTTTCTTTCATTTTTCACACACATGCACACACACACGTACGTATGCACACAGAGTCCAAACAGTAGCTAATAAACAAATTGATTTTCTACTTTATTTAAGTTAGTTTTGTAATGATAGCAAATGTTCATCTATATGTGCACCTCAATCACAAATACACTATGTAAAGTTACAGACATATTTATGAATATACCATACTTTAATTTATGCATTTTTAAGAAACCTTCACCTCTGTTTGACAATGCTTTTGAAGTAGCTCCGTTTTTCAAGTCAAACTTTTGACTTTTCCTCTGGGACTGCTACAAAGGTTTTTTTTATGGAAAATAGGTAGCAGTCTTTTTTCCTACTAGGAGAAAATTGGTGGTCAAGAGAACAAAATAAAATTTAAATATATATATTTTTTCTGTTGTAGGTGTCCGCATTTTAATAAAAGATGCAAGGTCGTAGAATAGAAAGTTTTACATGAAGGCATGTAGGCAGTAAGTTGTCATCTTCTTTCCTGAATTTTACCTCTTTTTTTTTTTAATGTGTTGGATCACTACAATATGATAAATTAGAGCCCCCCATTTCCTTTATTTGAAATTCTGGAATGCATTTTATTTACTCTGCACAACACGCAAACAATCAGAATTGCTGCTGCTGGTTACCAGGTATTCAGGGCTGCAGTGACACTGGGGAGACTCGGTCTACACAGGTGCCTTTAAAGACCATCCCATTTAAGATTAAAAAGCACACACACAAAACCTTGAATCCAGATCAGAAGATATCTATACAGTGTGTGTGATTTTAAGAGGCTAGTGAGGTGTTTTTTGATTTTGAGCATTTTTGAGGATCACTCAGTCAGTGGATGCTATGGTCCTGCCTAGGTAAATTTTGCCAGTCTCCTGGTTTCTCAGCGTTGTTCACCATTGTTATTTTCACTGGAGTATCAGTAGGCCTGTATTAGGCATCTTAATTCACAGGGGTAATGATGCTGGAGTCTGGGTTTGCAAGAGGGAGTAAAACAGTTTGTAGGTTACAAAGTACCATGCCCATGGCCCCCGTTTTTTGTCATGGGGAGCATGGTGCACCACCAAAGTGCCAAAAAGCCCTCATGGGTTTGAGTGAAGCTGCATCCCTTTTGTTTATTTTGATCCCTATTGCAGACAGTCATTTGGAAAAAACTTGGAAATGTTTTATTTCCTTCCCTGCTACTCTTCTTGCTGCACTAGCTCCTGAGCAAAACGCTTTGATTCTGTTTGTTTTTTTTGTTTGTTTGTTTTTGTTTGGGTTTTGGGATGAGGAAATCACATGAGTTTTTATGAGATAACTGGAAGGGAAAGCACATTGGCAGCATCCCTTTTTATGGTCTTCAGAGTTTAACATCAAATTCTGGCTTTGGCTCTAATTCACTGGGAGCCATCCATTCAGAATCAGGCTCCTGTATGAAATGCTTTTCTGTGACAAGCAAAACATTTAATGGCTCTTGTATATCACTTTATATTTTTGAAACATTGCATTCATTTGCTGTTCTCTACGTAACCGTTAAGTGAGCCAGGGTGATGCTAGGTTTACTGTGCCCTGCTAATTTGTTTGGGTTAGAGGGCTGAATGTCCCTTTAATGTGGATGGTAGGCACTGAGGGGGGGGCAGCAAGGGGAGATGCAGGACTGTGACAGATCTGGAGTGCCTGCTGGTACCAAGCATCACTGATAAAGGACAGCAAACCCCGTAACGTCCTTTCTTCTCATCACATGGTGAGTCAGTATCTGGTATAGAAAGCCAAGATGTTTTTTCACGAAGGCTGTCAGACTAAATTTCTTCTTTTATGAATATTATCAGTGTAAAAAGGGTTTTTATAGGCCAAATTCTGTCCTGTCAGAAGCCCTGTACTCTTCAGTTGAGCTGAACTAGTTTAAAAATAAGGAAGAAATATAGGAATCTTTGGTTACCCTGGAAATGATGCATTAGCTGGGTTAGAACTGCGCTTGCTGTCTGGTGTTTAGCTGTATTCTCTCTGCAGAAGCAGAAGGACTAAAAGCTAGTAGTGAAAATATATGCTTTGCTGCTACTTTTAGAAACTTTCAGGTTAGAAACATACCCGTGAGGTAATTCAGAGTAGCTTTTGTTTTGCAGGCGGGTAAACTGAGGCAGAAAACCTAATTCAGGTCAAGCCTTGCGGCAATCAATGAGCGAGCGTGGATGGGAACCCAGGTGTGTGGATCCTGACCTTGGTGTCAGCCCACTAGATCATCTGTGCCTCCCGGATAGCCGGGGTCATTAGGCAAATACACAGAGACGCTGAAAACCTTGCAAGGACTATTTTTAGAGGGGAAAAATGCCTTTTGTTTTGTTTTGTTTTGTTTTTTTTTGTTTGTTTGTTTTTTTTTTGTATACTGGATACCGAGTTTGGACTGAATTTCCGTTGCTAGACTGAAGATGCCACTAACAGGTAAAGCAGAGCAGGGGGCTGGATTCTTACCTCGTCACTAAATGGGATCAGACGTAAATTCCTGAATCTCTGCTTTGATAACTGTGAGAAAGAATGATGCGCTCCTTTCTCTTCAACATCCATTTCTGAAAGTCTTAATTTATCACGGATCGTTTGATTGATGCTTTGGGATCATACATACCTGCTTTAGAAATGTTGTTGGCACTTCTCCTTAATACAGATAATTTTTATTTTAAATGACAACAAACGGGGGGGGGGGGGGGGAGCAGAGGAGAGAGTCTTTAGTATATTAGAAGAGACAGAAATATCTAAAATATGGACGAGACATTTTATCATTGTCATCGTTATTTTACTGTATTAAAATAATTATTCCAGTTCTTAGGGGAAGTCAGCAGTGCCGTACGCATAAAATGAGCAAGCAGCGACTATTTCCGTGCACGTTTTCCGTCTGATGAGATTATGAAATAAGCGTTACAGTGCTTTGCACATGCCACGCCGGTTCTTATTTGTTCCACCGCCTCTTTATGTGCCGGCACCGAGAGAAGCAGAGAGGCGGCGGCCTGGAGCTCCGCGCCCGCGGGCGGGCTCCTGCGGTTTCCGCGAATAACCCAGGCCCGGCCGCTTGGAACCTGCTGCCGGGGCCGTGCCGCTGCCACCGTGCCCGGCAGGTGGCGGCACACAACCAGCGAGAGGCCGGGCTCAGGCGATTCACCCCCGGCCGGGCACAGGCGATTCCCCCCGGGCCAGGCCCCCGCCGCCGGGCCGGGCCCAGGCGCTTCTCCCCCGGCCAGGCCCAGGCGCTGCCCCGGGGCCATGGCCGGCCGCCAGCGCCCCTCGCTCTGGAGAGGCGTTGGGGTTCTTGTTATTTGCAGGAGTCGGAATTTTGCTCTGAAATAAATAATAATAATAATAATAAAAAGCCCGTTTTCGGGCATCTGGTGCACTGGCAGGATTCAGTTAAAATATTGGTCAGGCTTGCACGATGGTGAATCGCTGTGAAATCATTTTCAAATGCGTTAGAAATAAATTGAGGCAATCTGAGGACCGTAACGTAGGTAAGAAAACAGAATGCTTCTCTGAAAGAGCCATATAAAATGAGCCAGTGTGAAAAAAAGCAGAGTTCACAGAGCAATAAAATAACCAAATCACATGCTTTGCTAATTTTAGGATTGACAGGACAACCCAGGAAAGTAGCCTTTGGCAGTAGCTTATACTCAGGGCAAGATGTTAACTGTCAAGTACTGGGATCAAGCCTCAGGCATCTGAATTAGCAGTGAAAGTCTCCAGACCTAGCTAAAAAAAAAAAATCTGCAAGAGAAGTATAAAGGGTGAACGGACATTATTGTCTAAAGGACCTTAAACTTTTTATAGCATGAAGGTGACAATTCATGCCTGCAAATGCATTTATGCTGTACTTAGAATCAAGGGTTTATAATATTGGAGAAGTGAGTCAATACCCATCAAAAGTCTGTTTTAAAGGGAAGTGTATGGAGGAGGAATCAATTTAAATATGATAATTGTATAGCTTGGAGCACTGACAGCATTGAAGCTATTGGAGAACAGTGCCCTGTAATCTCTCAAGTACTGTTTTTGCCTTTCAGACTGTGCCTTTAATGTTCTGTTACTTTTGTCTTGAGCAGATGGTATGATTTTGTCAACTGATTGCCTGATAGGGTTTTCTATTAGTCGTGCAGATCTATGGGTTGGGCAAGAGCTAATAGGCCACGCTCCCATGAGTTCATGAGGAAGTACTTCTCATGAGAAGTACCTTTCACTTGTGAAAAGCTTTGAAGCTCTGGGAAGTAAATTTATTTTTAAATGGTCGGCTGGAAGGTGCTGATTGACAGTCAGGGAGACAGAAAATCGCTAGGTGTCTACGCAGCAGTTCCAGCACAAGCAGCAGTACTTTAAGCTTCTGTTCCCTGTGTCCTGCCTGATCTTACCCTTGAATTGATTAAATCACTACATAGGTCCACAGCTGCTAATTCAACTGTGTAGTTCAGCCTATTAATGTGGCCAAGACAGGCTGGAAAGTAAAGGAAGTATGTCGTGTTGTACTGACATTAGGCAAGAACCTATGCATGAGTGAATTGCCTTTCTATATGAAGTTGGTTGTGGCCCAGTTCTGCCATGTATACTGTTTCTGAAGCTCACCATAAACTTGTTCCACAGCTACATACAGTGCTCTCAGCATTGGGTATTGTAGCTCAGCTGCTCTGCAGAATTACTTCTGAGGGTGGATTTTACTCCTGTACCTGGGTTTTGCTCCTTAATAGAGATGTGCTACCACATTTCCTAGTCTGGATATCTCTTTGTAGCAAATTGTAATTTTTACAAGAAACTTATCTTTGGACCGCTCTAATGATAAAGTAAAACCTCTCTAGAGCTTCATTCCCCCAACTTTCAGAGTTGGAAACTCACAGAAGCTTATGTTGAAAAGGAATTGATTATTCAAAGCTCTTGTGCTTCATAATCTACTTAAAACATGTAGATTGACTGCCTCATCAGAAAAGCTGTAAATTTGACTTTGCTATATAGCCCTCTGGGTCATGTGCTAAAGGCCAAGAGACGTATGGCTAGTTACTTACAGATTGTGTGCCACTCCAATTATAGGTTATTAATTTCCCTTGCATTCCAGAGACAGTTCCACATGAGTGAAAAGGAATATCGTACTGCAGAGTTCTTCATTACCTACTCTGTCTATACCACAGCAAAATACGAATAATACTGATCTCTTTCTTTCCTTTTCCCTCTTTTTTTTTTTTTTCTGGTCTGTGGAAGATGTTTTACAGTTCTAATGCAGCTGTTTTAAGCGTGACTGTTCCTGTTCAAGGGCAGTTGATGTACTTTGTAATGCCACTGAACAGCCAACAAGCTATGTTCCCCTATTGTGTTGAAGTGATAGGTATGTTTGCTAATCAAGAGGAGAGCAGAGCTTGCTGTCTGACTTGTTTATGTTTTATTTCTCACCATCAAGCTTTAGAGGGAGGCACAGAAAATATGTAAGCATCTATATTATTCAGTGATGTATATATGTACATGAGCATACAAACAATCTGAAGTGTACTGCTGATACCTTCTAGTCAGTCATCACTGAAATTAGCAAGGTATCAGGGTTACCACGTATCCCCAGTACTACTCAAAAGAACCAACAACCTGATGTGGTGTTAGCTAAATCGTTAATTAATTGTTACATCATTTTGCTAGATTTTTTTCCTCTTCTGGTTGCTTCAGTTTTTTTCTGAAACAGTCACCAAACTGGAAGATTTTGTTCTTCTGGAATCACAGAAGACTAATGGGAAGTGATCAGATGAAGAGATGCTGCCTGTTTCCCATCACAATTACTTTTTAATTTCTTGTAGACTGGTGTTTCTCCTTGCCGTATCCAGACTGGAAGCAATTTGACTCCTGGAACTGGAGATTCTCCAAAGATGGAGAGCGTGGAGTATCCACTTATTTTTCTGTGCCATTCCTGGGGCTTAAGTGCTTGCCCTGATTCCCTATTCATGTGACAGGGAATGTCAGCTCTGGCAGAATCCCGCTTTGGTGCAATTTTGTGCATGGGTCTGTAGGTCTCATTCATCTCCCTTGCAGAGGTGTCTGCAAGCATTCTGAAAATGTTTAAAAAATCATGTAATTTGGCATCTTTATAAATCCATGGTAATGATGCCAATAGGAATCATGGTAAAACAACACACATCAAGATAGGAACTTCAATGCTACAGCCAGAAATTCATGAGTACCAGGAAAATTCCACCAGTCTTTGTAGGGAATACATTTTGGGGAAAGTGCAAGTGGGATTTTTTTTTTTTTCTCCTCCTGGCATGTCTTAGTTTTGTAACCTGGAGGTTGGGGAGAAGAACTGACCTGTAAAGAGCTCAGGAATTCTCCTCTTATCCCCAGTATGCCTGCCTGCAGCTCAGGTCTCATATAGCCAGAGAGGAAACATCTGTCTGATAATGTTTCTGCCTGCTGCTAATTTTATGAATCCTATTCTTAATGGAATGCCTCGTTTTGCATTGCCATTTTACTCTCTGTCAAGTGACTGGTAATGATTTTATTCAATTCCTTTTTTTTTTCTTTTAGCAGATGGAGAACAGTACTTTCCTTAACTTGGGTTTGATTATTATTTTTTAATAATGTGAAGCGGATATCCTCAATTAATACACTAATCTGTCTTCTAATTAATTCCCTGTGGTTTTCCTCTGTTTTTGCTGGTACATTGAGTTCTGAGTGCAATTCTGTAAACTCAGTAATTTGATTACTTGAAGGTGAGGTAATGAATTTCACGATAGAGGCGTAAGTCTTGAGGAAATGTTAAATTTCAGGAAGCAAATGGATTCTGTTATTGTGGTTTAAAACCTGCCTGTATCCAGGGTATAAATGTGCACTGACAATAACACACTCTACTAAAATACAGGCGCATTCCTGTCAGCTCGTCCTAAAGCGGATTGCATTGTTAGGAATCTGACGCATACACTCTCCTACAAGAACTTGTTGTATTTTTGTATGCAGATGCAATGGCAGGGTGAGTATCAAAACATCAACATCCCGTGATGTGGATTTATGTAGCGTTTTTTACTGCCTGTTTCCAGGAGAGGCAACAGCGTATGAGACATACTGTACAAATAAGGAGAAGGGGCTCTCGTTGCTTCTTGCACGTTGTTTTGGCTGCTTCCTTGGGAAGTAGCTTGAGGTGATTTTGCTGACCTTTCTTCAGTCATCTGACAGGAAACCCAACCCATTGCAAGACCTTTGGAAATGTTTATATTCACTCTTGTTGAACCAGATTGTTTAATTCTCCTATTAAAAAAAAAAAAATAAAAGAGAGATGTAAATTTGAGTATCGTGGTAAAAATATTTTTACTTCATGAAGACTATAGTGGAAAATATGCAGGATACCTCCTCACTACTGAGTCTGATTAAATACAATTTTAAAAGCTGTATAGTAATTGCAAGCCTGATCAGAATCTTGCTGGTGCTACTCTCTTTGTCCTAAAGATAAATAATAATAGAGGAAAGAGAACTTTTATCTCTAAAATTATGGAGTCATCAGTGTAGTAATTACAGTAGTTGAAATACATTTTAGAAATTTGTTTTCAGTTATAAAAGCTTCAAGCCTTTGGGCAAAATAGAGAAATATCACTTCTAGCCTGCTATGGCAGAACCATTATGATCTCCTAAGTTAAATACAGAGTGCTACAGACATTTTTTTCCCCTGTTTTAGGATTTCTTTTACACAACTCAGGTCATTATTTTTGCATTTTTATAAGATTATGTCACACGCTTCGATGTGACATCAGCTGAGGATGGCTGAGAGGAAAAGTACATTGCAAAACTATGGGAGCATCCGTTTTTAGCAAATACTTTACTGTAGTTCCTTATGATTTTGAGGTTTCAGTGATAACACAGTAAATAGGCACAGTCAGCAGTAGCTCCTCTTTCTAAAATCTGTTACATGTAAACATGTTTGTATGTTTTTTTGTATTTTAGTTCATTTAGCGGTCTATCCAGAAAAAGGTAGTGTGTAACCTCTTTAATTTCAGTCTCAGCATACAAAATAAACATCATCTTTTTAATCTTTTGCAGTCCCAGACAACATTGTTATGAAGATCCTGGCAGATCGCCTAAATGCCCTAGACTGCATGACCAACGGTTGGGTGCTTCGTGGCTTCCCAAGAGACATAGAACAGGGAGAAGAGCTGCAAAAAGCACGCATTATTCCAAACAGGTAAGATACATATTTAGCACGTTACATATATGACAAGTCTGTGGAAAGACACAGATCTTTGCTGACACGATATAGGCCGCTGCATCTTATTTATTTATTCCTTACATATCTAGAAAAGGGCTCTCATCCCTGGAGAGTGGGAAACAGAGCGCTGGCCTTACAAATCCTCCAGGTGACCCAACTGTGAGGGAGAGAAGTTTGTTCTTCTGGTTGTTTGTCTGTGTTACCTCTAAATGCAAGCCATAAGAAATGGATTAAAGTTTGGATTATATCAGAAGGTGTATTTTATTTGCAGCAGGAAGGGGATCTACATCTTCTTACTTTAGCATTGGCATAATATCATGGAAATATATTAGCACTGCGAGGAGCTCATTATGAGACTTTTGGGTTTTGTGAAATAATTAAAAACAACATGAGAATTATATTTTATTTGAGCTATAATGAAGTGTTCAGAAATGTAATATAAGAAAAATGAGCATCAAAAGAGAGCTGTTATGACATCCAGGCAAATAAAATGGGGTTACTCTTCACAGCTAGTCCAAAGGTGATGAGCATTTGAAATGTTGGCCTACTCATCAAAATCGAGAGGCTTTTCCACTCCCCTCCAGGAGTTCTTGGTTTAGTCCATACCACTGGTTGACATAACATCCACTCCAAAGCTGTGCATTGGAAATTTGTGGTCTTTATGCTTCCAAAATGCTTGTCTTTAAAAGTGCTTAAGTTGGCAAAGGTACTCTTCCTGTGTCTTCTCTGTGGCTGCCTTCAACCTGTCCCCCACACCCTCACGCTGCCCGTACAGGGTACAATTTGCAGTGGAAAGATGTGAAAGGGTAGGGTTGAGTTGTAAGGAGAAAAGAGGAGAGTGAAAAGGGAAGGAGCTAGCAGTTACGATATTAAGCCCTGAAAATTAAATTATGTGAAAACAGCAGTAGCCTTATTTATTGAAAGTAGTTCAAGGTACGTCCTAAATTAGAGTCTACCTCATGAAAAAAAGGGAGAAGAAATTTTGATAGTTACGCTAGATTCAGTTAAATAACATTTCCCATGGGTTATTCTTCATATGCACTTAAAAAGAAGGTGCTGAGTCCCTACCAAGTCTCTGAGTACATGAGATCGCTGTGAATACTCATGTGTGCTCCTTTGCAGGATCGAGACCTCATCAAGTGAGGAAAAACAACTTGTTACGAGATCCTCCGTGTAGAAATTTTGCACTCATCCATTTGCTTGGCTTCCATTGTCTTTAAAGAGCTGTGCACATTCGTATCTGAGTTAAGAATTTGGTCCCCTCTGTTTTACATAGGGGTTGAAGTAGGGGACAAAACCAGACATCATACTACCTGATTGATTTTGGAGCTGTTATTTTCCATGCAGCTGAAGTAGTAGGTGTATAAGGGAGAGAGGGTGATTATAAACAAAAGGACATATTGCAGCATAGGATAGCAGGGCAGTAATTCAGTTGCAGTTGTGATGCTAGTTATAAAACACTATCTGCAGAGGTATGTTTCTGACATCAGGAGAAAACCCTGATAGAATTATAGCCTTGAAATCAATCTGGGAATAGGATGCAGAAATCTATAAATCAGACATAGAACAATCTACAAAGTCTCATTTTTAGGAGGACTCTGTTGATGAAATTAGATTAAAATAAATTTACATATATATCAAGTTTATTATTAAAATCTAGTCACATCAGTAAACAAAATTATTTGTGAAAGAGTACGTTACTCTGTGTTTTGAACTCAAAGTAGACCTCTTTGGCTGATCAGAACACAGAGTTATTGTCTGGTTGTCAAGTCATAAATCTATTCCTTAGAGCTAATAAATGGTTAGTGTTCAAATACTATGTTTTATCTGACTCCCACCTCATAAAGCTAGTACACATAATACTAAATTATACAGCATTGAGCAGGATCAGTCTCCTGACTCCTCCATCTTATGAAAAGAAAAACAAACCTAGTAATTGATGATAGAAAAGAAGGAAAATAAAGTTATTTGAAAACAAACAAAATGGGCTATAAAGTTTGTTAAAATGTAATAATAAAAAAACTCATACAGCGTCAGCCACTGCGTCCAAAGAACTGCCCTGGAACAAAAAGGAAAATAATTCATTTTCCAGCGAAAAAGTAAGGTATAAGGTTTTCGTTAAATTAGAATTTGCAGAAGAGCAAAGGCTTGCTTACAGACTGGTGCAGGAAAACCTGCCTTGTATCAGACAAAAGCTGTCTACCAAAGAACTACTCTTCCTATGCTGAGAGGAGAGCCATGTATTGCTTTCTGTGTTCCTCCCCATGAAGCAGTTATCGCTTAAGTGGACAGGATCCTAATCGTATTGAACTGTGGCAGCCTTTAGGGCAAATAAGAAGCTGAATCTATTAGTGGTCTCTCAGCTATCTAGTGAAAGAACGTCATTAACCACTTAGTGCCTACGGTAAGTGGGAATCCAAGTACAATTACAGGTTGGCATCTGAAGCCCAGAACTTGCAAAGGGCTGAATTCAGATCCTCATCCAAATGAGCGTAAATAGATATTTTAGCTTTTTTTTCCATTTTAAATGTTTAAGCAACAAGCATTGTATATGATGTATAGAAATGTATAGCACAGTGCTGGGTAGTTCTAATATGCAGAAAACTCTTAGTATTTTGCAAAATCCTTCTTGTCTCCTGTTCTCTCCCAAACATAGTTAAAATCAGATTTAGCAGCAACAGTGTCATCTGTTGTATATCTCTCGTCATTAGCTTCAGCTGGTTCATGACCAGCTGTCTGCTGGTTCCAGGCCAGTTTAAGGCAATCAGAGTTTCCAGATTCCCTGAGCCAGAGGGTCATCTGGACAACTGTGTCTGATAGCCCATTTTCCGTGACTTTATAGTCCCTTTTCCATGCGTTATACTTTTGGCCTCAATCAAATCATATAGAAAGGAATTTTACTTTTTAATTGAGTGCCATATGAAAACACGGTGGTTTTGGGGGGTCCCTTTCTTCTATCATGAGAAACGTTTATAAGCGTTCCCGTTCATCCTCTCATAACACTCCTGATTTTATATCCTGTTGTATATTCTGGTTCAGCCGTCTCTTTCCTATGCAAAGAATCTTGATGTGTTTATCCTTCCCTTTCTTGGAAGTCATTTCACTCATCTGATTATGCTGTCTTGCTGTTCTGTACCTTTTCTAGTTATTCCAGCTGTTTCTTTTCTACGATGTGACAGCCAGAACTTCACTCAGTTTTCAGGGTAGCACTGCATGCTGGATGTGTGTATAGTAGCACAAATAGTTTTATTTTATTTATATCTTTATTTGGAGCTCCATTCATACCTGCTGTTATTAGATGGTACTGGGATAGATTTTGGAAGAATGCCTCGCGTGTGTAGATAAAGGAAACTACACAGTCTCTTTCATTGAAACGATACTGGAAAACTCCGTGAGAAAGATCCTAAGGACCCTTTAAGTCAAGATCTTTGTAGCAGATCTTTAAAATTACAGCGCAGTTTGTGTCAGAGTTCTCTTCAAGCTGACAAAACCACTCCTTCCATCTGTTCCAATGGGGTCTACTGCTGAGGGTGTTCTGGGATTCCCAGCGCCTCTGCTACATCCCTGGCATTGTTTTTTCCATCTGTTCTGAATCCAGGGTCGATTGTTATATCTCAGTATCGATTAATCGTATTACAATAGTACCTACAAACTTCAAACGGTCTCCCTGTGTTAGGCAAATAACGCTGTCAGTCCCCATCTCAGCAAACACAAAAGAAATATGGCCAACAACACACTAAATGGACAAAATTCAGGAGGGGAGGGATGAGCTTGAGGACTGACCTAGTGGTACAACAAAAGAAATGTATAATATATTTCAAATACCCATTTTGCCAATGCTAAAGCTTTTTCTTTCCCAGTAAAGAAAATAAACAGCAGTAGCTTCTCCAATACAAGTTTTCTAGCTCTGTTTTATTTAGTCTTCAAAAGGATGTGGCTGTATCCCCAATTACGTGATCTTTTTAGATATTTTTAAAGCTTCTTTTTCATCACGCTACTAAGAACCGGTATTCAAACACTTTAGAATAATGAAGTTCAGAATTTCTGAGACAGAATCTGTGAATATGCTGAGAACAAAAGGGAAAAATCATAATGGAAGAAAAAAGATTTATATTTTTTTAACTATTTGGTCTTTACATGGGGCTTTCATATTCCTGCAGCTGATCCCAGTGTGGATTAGGGATAATAAACAGCCTATTAATGGAGGCCTGAACTAGGAAATGGAGTTTGAATCAGCAGCAAAATTCAATGGCTGGTGAAGGTTAATAACTCCATTACTACCAGCTCTATTTTTTAGCCGTTTGAAGAGCTAGGTGTTAGCCTTATCTTACTCCTCATTAATTGAGCTAATAGAACCCCAGTGACCCTACCATGCTGCCATTATCTGAGAGTTTACCAGACATGGACTGGAATACTTATCACTGAATATGTATTCCTCAGATTCATTTTTTATATCAGAAATATTTTTCTTAAGATAGGCTGTCTTCAGGTTTCTTTTTTTTTTCCCCCCTTCCTCCCTTCTGTAACAGCTACATATTTGGAAATTAAATGTAAATGACTTAATTAAAATCCTATCAAGGAACAAGCTAAGTCCCAAAATAGTTGCATCAAGGAAACATAATAATGATTGGATTATTCTGACATGAAAAATCTTACAGGGCGTTTTTAAAACTTTGGCCTAATTTAAATGATAGCTATTGTGTATTTATAATAGAGGTATTTTTAATTGATGGCATAAAAAATGATGAAGAGTTACAAAGAAGAAATCTTATAAAGGGAAAAATACAGAAAAATGACTCGGTAATCAAGGCACTAAGTACAGTACATTTTGCCTACATAAGGGACAGGGAGAAACAGTAGGTAAATCCAAATGACCTATGGCTTATTTTTTAAAGAAAGTAGTAAAAATAATAGATCAATTTCCATTTCAGTCGTTCTTGATTTTTGTCTCTTCTGATTAGAAACAGTTCCTTCTTACCAGAGCCGTTTTCTTTACTGTCTGTTGTCTTCACTAATGCTAATTGTTTTCCTTTTTATTATCACGTTGCACATCAGTGCTCCCACCCTAGCTGCTCACATCCTCCTCCTTCAAATCTTCAATGCCAAGCAGACTGACTGGTCTGGGAAAATGCAGTGGGAGCTAAAGGGGGCAGGACAGACAGGATCTTCTGCAGGTCAGTGGTATGCTTATGAAATAGAAACATCATTTGGAAAATGTGTCTCAGGTGATTAACTCTCACTTGTCTTCCCCACTCCAGCGGAGCTGCTCACCCTCTTAGCTTTGCTGACTATGCATTAACTGCGTAGCTATGATCTGGAGGAGCAGAACACCCTGGCCTAGAGACAAAAACAACAAGGGTTTTTCCTCACCAAAATCCAGTATGGATTGTGCTTATCAGGTGAAATGAACAGGTCTTCCTCTCACCTGGACTGGTGATTAACTCGTCTGCTTGACTGATCCCGCTGAGTAAGTGGGATCCTTTTAATCCACGGTTGCTACCCCTGTAGCCTTTTCCAAGCTACGATAATTCAGCCATTGTGTGGTCTCTTGGTGCAAGTCTTCACAGACTTACCTTGTTCATCGACAGGTTTTAATGAAGGCAGTTACCTTTGTTTTCCTCATCCACCTCTACTGCAAGAGGTGTCACCGAACACTCCATAATAGGCAAAATATTTCAGGGAAGCATAACTATGCCATTAACCTTTTGTGTAACAGCTGTGCATAAAAAGGCATACATTTGCTCTGGCATCAAGGCTCTATCAAGCAGTGATGCCCACAGGTTACTTTATAGTGTCAACTAATTCTTCACATTTAGTGTAAAAAGCAGCACACACAGCCTTCAGCCCAGCACAGAAGCGGCTCCTTAAACCGATTCCTAAGGTTTAGTCGTCGATGGAGAATCCTTATTCTTCATTTTCCTTCTCTTCCCTAGTAGATTGTGCTCTCTTCCCACATAAAACATGCACCTGAATAGTGAAATCCTTCTGTGGACTTTCTGTGGGATGCTGCATTTGCTACTGCAAACATTACTCCTTGTTTCTTACTCTGCCAGCAAGAACAGGAGGTGTATCTGGCTTCAGCGATGGGAGGCAGGTATTTTTAGAAGTCACCTCATACAAGCTCCTTTTGATGGCTGGAGTTTGTTTGGTGAAATCCTGGATATAGCAATTAAGGAGATCTCTGATCTCAGCAAGCTTCCTAAGTCTCCAGGAAGAGAAAGAAGAAAAGCTCCTACTTCTAAGCCGAGATTTTTTATTATTATTTTTTAAGGACACAAAACCACACGCAGAATCCTTTCATTCTTTCTGCTACTGAAAGAATGGATATTTTTCTGCAGTAGCAGCCTCTTACAAATGAAGAAACATTGGGAAACCTGAAGACTTCTGTCCTGTTTTCCCTTACATTGAAACCATTTTTCTGTAAAGATGCCACTTGCATAAAGGTTGCCTTTCTGAACTCAACAGCTAGATATATATATCAAGAGAGAGATTTCCTACAAGAACCTGAAGATTACTGAACTCGGTAGCCAAGTTCTGCCATGTTCACACTGAAAATCTCCTCCCATATTTTTCAGGAACCTGAGAGGAGGGCTGTCCTGTGTTCGGTACCTTGGGAACTTGCATATTTCCGTCTTGTGAGGGGAGAGTATGTTGGTCTGAGAACTGCCTGAAAGAAGAACCAGACTTTTAAAAACCTAGTTCACAATGACAACTTCCTGGGTCTGATCTCTAAAATCAACAAAGGCAGTTCAGGGCTTTCACCTGAGACAACTTTTGTTCAGAGAATGAAATAGTCATAGGAAATCAAAGTGTTACCATTTAAATACCAGTCAGATCATCTAACCTATGCTTTTCCCCTCTGAATTACTTTTGCTTTGGTGACCAAAACGTGAATAAAAAACCTAACAGCATCCCTGAGCGCTTACCAAACTTACAGACCAGTTATCAATAATAGTTCTTCATATACTAAAGCAGTCATTTTTCAAAATTTTACCTTAATTTCATCAGTAGTTTACACACAAAAAGAACCATATTCATGTGAGTCTGATTTTTTGAGATTGAGGAGCTCTTTGTAAGGGAAATACTCATTTCAAGGACTGACTGGAACCAGAAAAACTTGAAAAATAAAAGTGAGGGAGGAAAACTTCAACTATAACGGGTGGCAGCGTTTTAATATACACTGGGTAAAAGAACACTTATTGATAAAACTAATGAGTGTTTTGAGTGTGTGAGAACACTGGGTAGAGACAGTGTCTGAGAAAGAACAGTAGGAAAAGGAGGGTTGGCCAGCGCTGTCAAGCATCTCAGGTTGTTGATCTCTTGCTGTTTACTTCAGTAGTGTGGTAGCAAAAGTTGGCTGAATATTGTGAGTAAACGTAGAAAGGTCGCTGTTACATCTGTACATGTTAAAGGTTAGTTTATGAAAGTCCATCACTGCGTTTGCTGTCTGATTTTGCACCAGGGCAGCTACTTTTTAAAATACATTAGAAATGTACCTTACCTTTGAACTCTATGGTTACTAAAATTCAGGATTTTTTAATTAAAAACTTAGGACAAGATTGTGCCAGCCACGCTCTGATTTTGAAGTCTCTTTGGATCTGAGACTAATCCCAAAGTAAGCCGTTACTCAGAGCTAGTGTGGCTGGCAAAATTGGCCCGTGCTGCAAACCGCAGGCAGAACAGGCATTACGCTGCTTTTGCTTCGATTCTCCATGCTGAAGATCTGGGAAGACAAGTGCATCAGTCTGTAGCAAATATAATACGGCTTGGGTGATTAAAACTGTCAAGTAATATTGCATATTGAATGGAGACTAGTTTGTCATTACCATGAGGATTAGAAAGTGTAATCTTCATTAAAACATCAGTGGATTTACTGCTGTTTGCCTTGGAACAAGATATTTGCTCAGAATTTTCTAGTAAGTGAATTTAGCAAGTGCAGGGCAATTTAAGAGAGTGGAGCTGAACAGTGTCAGAGCTTATTCCGCAGGAAAGACGTTGGAGTGATCCCTTATGTCTGCTAGGTGCACTGGATCTAATTCCCTTGGTCTGGATCACCTGCAGTCACATAAATGTATTAATCACTATCACTTCTGTTGGCTTCCTTTGGCTCAGGTGTAAGTGGTGACCCAGCGTTTTTGTGCTGTGTAAAGTTATGATTTCTGCCCCTAAATGCATTATGTTCATAAAACTCTGTATTACAAAACTGTCCTTTGTGAGGCTTGAAATACATTTTGGGTAAGGCTTTCCTGTCCCACAGAGGTTTTCATCGTGTCCTTTTCAAACAGGTACCGTATTTCTGAGCTTAGAAAGACCAGTATTATGCTTTGCACATGATCAAAATTTAAATATACAAGTATTTGTCGTCTAAGGCTGTTCTGATACAAATAGTGATTAATATCCCACTGATATGCACTGCAATGATCCAGAGAGAAGTCTGATTTTTTGGTGTAACTATCCTATCCAAAGACCACGGTATAGCAGGCTAAGAAATAAGCATTTCATTTAACTTCCAGGAAATGCTGCTCCATTTGCGAACATAATTTAAACTCATTTTCAGACCAAGTATATAGGAAGAGTTCCTCCTCAGGTATTCAGTGAAATCAGAGGATTTGTACTGGCCTTGCATTGGCCCCAAAGTTGAAGAGAACAGAACAGAAAGAGAGAAATCACACCTTCTCAACCCCTTGAGGCTTCGGATTTTTCAGATTGACATAATTTGCTTAGTTGTGTTTCCACAGCTTGTTGCTGTTGTTGTTGTTGTTAAAAAAAGGTATTGCCGATCCATTAATACCAAACCCAAGGTTTTGTTAGCTTTCAGTGAACAATTGCTGAAATGCATTTTGTTCGGTGGTTACTAACGAATTCCATGTATTCCAGTTCTGGAATTCTTCTAGTAGCTGTTACTCAGAAAAATCATCCAGCAAAATGCAACAAAACTAGTGATGGCGGAAGAGAAGCTTGGACATAACGACAAGAGAGATCTAGGACCGGATTCAGTACTTAAGGTCTCGCCAATGTCCCTCTTTACGCTTGCCTTACAAGCACAGGCAGTTCAATCAGTACAGCTACCAGCTTGTCCTGTCTACAAAAACTTGACAGGAGCTTCTTCTGATCACCTTGTTTTACTGCTGAGCATGGGAGAGCTCGATATTCAGCCTGAATCTTTGTTTTCATTTCCTGACTTGCAGAGAATTTCTCCGGTGGTTCCTGAGTTTCTAATCGCGCCGTCTTCCTCTCCCCCACCCCTACCTGACCCTGCTCTGGATCCCAACCGTTGTTTTACCTTGTTGATGTTTTGTCTATATTTGCTTTAACCAGATGCCCCTCTTTGCATGCAGCACTGGGACTCATCCCCTCTTTCCTATCAACAATAATTAGCCTTGTAAGACTAATGGAAGAAATTGTGTCTAATTACCCTGTTGAAGGCCCAATTATGTTATTAACATTTGTGGGCTATAAGCTAATGATGAGGAGAGCCGCTCATTTGCATAGCATTAAGTTAATTGAGCTGGAAGCTATGGGGTGGATAGCGGTGATGATAGCAGGATTCTGTTACAGAATGGATAATGATGACCGGCGCAGGACGATTCACCTGACAGGTTTATTAATTAACAGCTATCTGATTACCTAAAAGAAATGGCAAGTGGCGGTCCTCTGAAAGGAGCTGCGCTATTTTATTTTTTTTTAATGACAGGTTCTGTATCACTGCTGCTTCTGGGGGTGATTTATGGTAATGGCAGCGAAGCTCTTTACTGGAAGCCCACACGTAAGCCTGTTCTGGGTCCAGCCCCCCCACCCTTACAAAAATGCCCTGGGAACGCCTGATAATTGTAAATACATCTAGTTCTTACCTGGTGCACTCAGTAGGGCTGTGCCACTGAATTTGTGTGGTTGTATGAACGGCGTATTTTGAGAACCCCTAATAGTTTCGTAACCTTTGAGTTTTGCCCGTGGAAGAAGGGGATGGTTTGATTTTTATAAAAGTGTTTTGTTCGTTACGGTTTTAGGAGGGATTCTCTGCTGTATAGGGAGAAAATAACGAGAAGCCTTTAGTATTTCAGGCTTTCCTGCTGTGTACACGCTGCAAGTGAAAGCGAGCGCCCTTACCTTCACTTCGCTACCAGGTACAAACAGTTCCGCAAAGTTTTGGGGCCTTTTAAGAAACATTTTTCTTCTTATTATTTAAAACCGTTAAAAAGAATAAAAACCTATCTTTTCCTGTTTGATTAGATGTCAGCTTCTGCCTGGTTAAAACCAAACACATTGTAATTCACAACAGCTTCAGTCAGTCTTGTTTGAACTGTAGTATCGTGGAGATGAAAAAACGCCGCTCTGTTTAAAAGTTGCCTGCACTAATCAGTCCAGCACAAGGCTGGGAAGCTGGCGACGTGGGTGCTCTTTGTTAGAAAACCACGGCGTATTTCTGAACATACTGGAATGTCGAATACAGCTTCCTGTCAATAGATCTTTTTAGGTTTTTTTCTGCTACGTCGAAGAGCCCATTATTAAATCATGTGAACTCCAGACCTCACCTACTGACTAAGATACCCCGTTCATCCCGAGCTACCTTTGACCAGGCTTGTTCGAGGAAAAGGGAGAACAATACGAATTTGAACCTTGCAGAGAACGACCTTTTATCCAGTTAGATGGCGTGCTGATGAATGTTTCGATAGTAATAGATTTGTGAAGAGTAAAGATCTATGGATAAAAAGCAATTAGCAATGTTTAGCTGTTGGAGATCTTACATTCATAAAGTCTCCCTGCATTCTGGGGCTGGCCTTTGCTGGGTACAAAAGAAGCTGAGAGCATCGCCTTGATCTGATGTCGTTTACTAGATACATGCAAACATTTGCAAATCACCACAGGCACTTTTGGTTATAAGGAGAAGAGGAATGGAAAATCAAAAGTGAAAGAAGTAATTTGGGAGAACAGCTCACGGAGCTGGCTAGCAGTCTGATCTGTTTGCTGCATAAGACCAGCAGCTGCCAGCAAGGATAAAGAGTCCAGCTGTTAACGCTGATGGAGGGAGAGTGACTGTGTGGCTGCGGACACCTGTGTGATGTGAAACAAGTTAGGGAGAAGTGTCTGCGTAGCATTTACAAGAAGCATCTTCCAGCACACGTGTCAAAATTACCTAAAAAGGTTGCTCAGGAAACCTAGCACGATAAATAAGTGCCTGTGTGGGAATTTAAACCCTACATCCTTCTGGTTCTCATTAGCTGTCTGTAATCACTAACCCATACAGTCAGTGGTGGATAGAAATATCTTTGCTGTATAAATTAGCTTTTCTGTGAGGTGTTGTGTAGTTCACTGCAGTGCCTCGCTGTATAAAATAGACAAACACAGCATCGAGCCTAGATACAATAGATAAGGAATTATGTATTTAATTCAGAGTTCTGTACAGAGTGCTCATAAAAGCTTGATCATGATAGAGAGGCCAATAAACATTTGGGAACATAAATATTTCTGTAGGAAATGGCTTTGTGAAACATTTAGTTGTTGAGTAATAAGAAGAACAGAGCAAATCAGAGGAGCAGAAATCTCCAGGTACTAATCTGATGGGTTATATATGTTACAACGATGATAATGTTGAGAGAGAATTTTTGAGTAGCAGCAAAATACATTGAGTCCTGCGCTTTCTACTAACGTCTTCATCTTTTTATGCCTGCCCAACTGACCATCTCAGCTGCTCCGAAATTCAGCTTGAAACCTTGGTGGATGAGACGTAGGGGCTCTCAGCTACTGCAGTCTTTGAACGTGCCACGTAAGTTCTCTGAATGTGCAGGAGCTGAGTGCTTTGAGCAGGCAGAGCAAAGCCTTGGAAACTCAGACTCACGCAAACCCACTTGCCAGCTCTGATTTGTCCCCTTTTTGGGACAAAAACACCTGTCAGAGGGACATGGAGGGACACACTTTTCTTCTGGCAGATCCGGTGGTAGCTTCTACCAAGGGACAACCTGGAGAAAGGTGGGTGCGGATCTGAGGCAGTAAGTTCTCCAGGCAACACAACAGCACCAGAAGAGAATACACGCTGTGTCCTCAGGCATGCTATTACTTGTATGACTGAGTGCTTGATGTTCCCAGTCAGGAAGGGAAGTAGTGGAAGTAGTGGAAAAGACAAGGTAAACTGAGTGCATTTGGGTAGATCTTCTGCTGCATGACTGCTTCTCGTGATAAAAAAAATAATGCTGGGCAAAACCAGATTCCCATAAATCGGATCATTGTACAATAACATGAGGAGGGGTAGTAGGTTTTGATCCGAGCACGCAACCCACAGACTCTGCAGAAGGATGGGGAGCGTTTGTTGTCAGGGATGGACTGCGAGGGAAAATGTGACTGCCTGAGGATTTCAGAGGAAATGATGCTCTGAGTCTGGCTTTTGTTTTTCTGGAACATCCATTACTTGACTATTTAGGCATTGGTCCAGCCAGACAACACAAGGAAATAGATTTTAAAAAATCACACATCAAAATGTATTTTAAATGACCACATTTTAGAACAAACATTCTGGCAACACAGCTGGTGCTCTTGTCAGTCTGTAGGCTCGAAAATACGAGAACCGGTAAGAAAAATAAAAACAACCCAGGAATAGCTAATCAGGTTAGAAGCGATGTTTTGGCTGCAAGGATTTTTGAGTGCTGTAGAGAAAAAGAGAGTAAGATTAGAAAATATTTGTCCATCCTGGCTGACAGATGTGGGAGAAGATGTTATCATTTGTTACTTCTCTTTTTTTTCCTCTGAAAACAGCAGTAGCAATGAGCTGGCAGGCACAGTGAAATGCAGTTAGCAAAAGTAATGGGAGTTGAAAGTTTGACCTTTTGTGATGGAAATTTGATATGAAAAAAGGGGCTTTTGATAATTTCTCTACCCAATCAGATATGGGAGATGTCTTGATCCTGTTTGCTCATTTGCATGCCGACTGATCTCATTTGAAAACCCAATCATTCAGAAATATTGGGACATCAACAGAAATGTTACAAGCAAGGAGCTGTTTTATCTGAAAGGTCTGCAGGATGTCATCTCTTGTTTTTCACTCCAGTGGCCTGATCTCTTCTTCATGATTCCGTGTTTTTATTGGCAGGATAAGTTGAGCATATTGAAATGCAAATAGCCCTTTCCACATCGAACCAAAATAGAGAAGTTTCTTCTGTATGATTGATTGTATCCAGGGCACTTCAAAAGCAACAAAGAAGATACTTTTCTGCAGTGCCTCTGATTTCTTGACATTGCCAGGTTTTGACGGTTCCTGTTAGCAGTCACTGGTAGGAAGTGGTTCCTGGGCTTGCGTCTCACCTCTGCTTTCCCCCACGTAAGGCCCACACTGATGTAGTTCACTGGTTCTGGGACCAGGGTACGAGATCGAATTTGTCTGCACGGGCACACAAACACAATTTATTATCCCAGGTGCTGTCACAAATACATTCGATAAGTTTAACGAAGTGGCAGAGGTGTTTAAGTCAGAGTCTACCAATATCACATACTGGCTTTCAGCTGTGTGCGTAACGGTCCTGATACTTACCTGGCCGGTCGGATCTCAGATCCTAGGCACTGCCCGCGTAGCTGAGTTTAGGATCAACTTTATCTCCAAAGGAATTTAACCTTTCTATTTCCCAGAACAGGCAATCCAGTTCCCACATGACTCAACCACACAATGGGTTAATTAATGGTAGTTTTCCTGCTGTCTAACTGGTATCATTACCCCTTATTTCAGGGAGCGCCTATTAAACCAGTATCTTAAGCCAAAGTTTTGCATTTCTTAATCCAGAAGCTAGGAACAAACTGACAATATATAGCACTTCTGAGTAAAGGAGGTCATTTAAAATAATCTCTCCAGTCCCTTCTTTCAGGGACTTTTTAGGGTTATTCTGCTTTGTAGAAAAATGTTAAGTATTCCCTGAGTGTAAGTCTCTTGCCTCCCTGGTGAACGCCTGCATTGGACTGCAGAGGTTCTCTGCTTTTCTGGTTTGGTGTAATTCTTTACACAAAACAGAACGTTTCCAGCAGAAGAGGACAGAGATGGATTTTATTAGTTTAATATTGTGGCATTTGGCTGGGAGATGGTTCATAACCGGAACGTCAAGGAGAAGCTGGCACATTTTAAAGAGTTACCCTGAGAACCGGCTGTTGGCTGTCTCTACCTAACAAAACCTCTCTTAAAATTGGTGTGGTTTTTTGCACAGAGTCTTGCTTCTGGCACACCCTCTTGGATTCTCTGGAATGGGCAGATTCAGAGAGAGGATTTCATGCCCTGTGCTGTAGGGTGGAGCACGTGAGGAGGAGGTGAGCAGGTACCTGGGCTCACGGAGCAACAGAGGAGGCAGCAGGGAGGGCGCTCCACAGGGGCTGCCTGCCACAGCCCTCTCCTGGTGGGAGCGGATGCCAGGGAGGGGATGAACCAGATTATAAGCTTTACATAATGGGATGTTTTGAAAGTCGTTTAGTTGGTATTTGTACAACACTTAGAAACGTAAAGCTCTAAATTAGACAGGAGATCAAGAATTACCACGGTGTTCCTCAGGTGGGTGACAACACGCCTGTTTAGGGACCCACAGAAGTTCGCTGTCTTCATCATCGACCTACAGAAATAGTACGCTAACCCAGCTTGTTCTTTATTCAATAGATTTCGAGGTCTAACCACAATTTAGTGCATCTATTTGTGATATTCATCTGCGCCTGGTTTCTTCAGCACTAGATGTACTTCTGTGTATGGGTTGGGAATTTCAGTGCTAGAAGAACGTGCCTGTTTCTGAGTGAGGACAGGAGTACCTTGACTGATAGGCCTCTTCAAATCCAGAGAATCCGTTTCATCAAATCCTGTGGCCTGTCAGCTGGGGGAGACTGCTTTGTAAAACAGCAGAAATGGTAAATCCCTCCATTCTTTGTGTAATAAACTGAAGTTGTTGGTATGAATAGCTGGTACAACTCAGCAGCTCTCCGAATTAGACACCGAGTGTTTTCCCAGATGGGAAATCAACCCCCTTCATCTCTCATGTATTTTAGAATATCGAACCATGTAAGTTAAAACATGATGCATTATTCTCGATAACCACAGCGATCTGGCTCCTTCCTGCTGGATTTTTTTAAATATACTTCTCTCTCCCCACCTATTTCTGTTGCTCCTCAGTACTAAAAAAAAAACCAACCCTGCAGCCTAGTTTACCAATATTTTCTCTGTGCTGAAGTCAGCATAGAATATTAGTGTCCAAAAAGTTGTAAAACAAAAGACTATCATATGTTGCACCTTTTAATCATGTAATTGCCGAGTGACATTTAACTCGGAGGCTTTAAGTTACTCCTTTGTCAGCCAGCCTCCTCCTTCTGCCCTTCGCATTCCTCCCTCCTCTCGAAGCAACCTGCTTTTGCAGAGGAGTGCTTTAACTACACTGAAGTTTGGCTGGGCTTCTACATATTACAGCAGCAACACGAAAGCAAACAATTGAAGTATTTGAGAACAATGAAATATGTATGGCTATCTGTGACAGCCCTATAAAGCAGAGCAATTAGCCGCGTAATCCGAGAAAGCCAAAGCGACTGGCAGCCCACGGTTCCCTATTAGTTAAATGCTTTTTGTACGTCCTCATCCCATCAAATCAACTAACACTTCCTTTAATTGGTTCATGAATTATACAGCTTGGCTGCATTATAATTTAATCACCAGTAAACATTCCTGGGGCCCGCTGTAAAGTGTATAGCGCTCATTAATTCCTTAATTTCAGCAGATGGAAGGGGAGATTGGATGAACGGTGGCAGTACAGAGCGCCTTGGGCAATGGAAGAAGGAAAAAAAGGTGGGGGGCCGTTTAGGTTTTTTAAGGGCTGTCAGAAACTCAATCTGTGAGCTGTCAGCAGCTTGGACCCGTTTCCCCCCACCTCCCCCTGCCTTCACCCCACCTACTGCTGCAAGTGACTGACGGATTCATATGGAGGCTTGTCAACCCGTCTTTAAACATCAAGCCAGCGGGTAAACCAAGCCCAATGTAAATTAATTCTTGTCTTACGGGCCCCCCTTTCTCTGTCCCCATGAATATTTCATGGCGGGCAGCATAAATATTAATTCTAATAGCTCTGCACAGTGGTTATTATTTCTGTTTTATGACAAATATTCATAAAATATTCAGGACCCTTTTTTAGAACATTTACACACTTGATTGTGAAATTTTCCAGCTTCCTGGGGACACAGTAAACATATTGGGGTTCTCTTGATGGACTTTTTTCTCTCTTAATTAATACTACGCCGCATTAATATTTAATCGGATTTAGTTTTCTTTTCCCCAGAAGTGAACCCTATTACATTTGAGGATTTATTTGACAGTATTTAAACAGGGAATTTTTATTCCCTATTATGAAATTGGTTTCCTTTGACACATATATAAAATGACACATTATAATCCATTCTTTTATTCCCTCCCCTTGCCCCCAAATCATACACTTTTTGGTGTCGGGTCTTTAATTTATCTTATACACCGAATATCCTACCAGCAACAAAAGTGTGTGTTTTAACGATGGGAGTGGGGGGACTTCAACGTAGCATTTTATAAGAACGCTGAAGTTTAAGCATCATTTACGATAAATTTGTTTCCGTTTATTGAAAAGGAAGAAAAGTATCGGTTTCCTTGTTGGAAACGGGAGGTACTGGAGAAAAGCTGCGGATAGACAGCAAAGGCATCCGTTCTGGTATGAGTTTGCTAGTGCTTAACCCTGGAGTTCTTGCTCCACTCCAGATTTGCTCTGCAGCATCTCGTTAATGCTGGGTTGCGAGCATCTAAGGAACCACGGCTGCATTTGGGGGAGCAGATTCAGGTTCCTGACCTCAGGCCTCTGGAGCTGCTGAGGCTTTCGATTATCTGAGGCTGAGTTTGATTAACCTTACGGATTGTGGAAATCGTGCCAGCCACATCGCTCTAAAGCAGTGCTGGCTGCCATCTTATTCTGTGATTCATAAAGCACCGCTGGAATGAACTCCAGGGGGAATGCAAAGATGCTAGAATAACAGCTGAGAGTAACAAGGAGGCAAAGAATAGAAATGAGGGGAGAAATGTAAAGCGGTTTTGCATGGAGGTAGTAATGCATCCAAACCACTTATTACGTATGGAAAGAGTTAATATCGCCCTAAAGAAGCGATTCAAACGAAGCTTTAAAAATGCACCGAAGCCCCTAGTATGAAAACATTTGCTCTGCATACGTGTGCTTCTCACCGCGCTCGTGTAACGTTTACACAGCCGGTAGCTCTTCAGACCGCCGTTGCGTGGAAGGGCTCTCGCTGCCAAAAGGCCCGGGGTTCTTCGCTGTGTAAGCCTGCGTGGTGCCAGTGGAGCTCCTTTGCTTTACCCCAGCTCGAGACTCAGCCCATTGTTCTGTAAAGCAGACGGGCAGCGCTACCCCGCCAGCCCGCGCCTGGTCCCCGCGTGTGAGCCGCCCGTGGCACCCGTCGCGATGCTGCTGAGCCAGCCGGCTGCTGGAGGGAGCCTGTCCCCTGGCTGCAGAGCCTGAGCACATCTAACACATCTAACACATCTAACACATCTAACCGGTGGGTAGGAAACGTCTAACAGAGTCAGGACTCTGCGCCGCCGCTGAAGGGAACGACTGCAGCTGAAAAGGATGCTGTTCGTCCTCCCCCGGCCAGAAGCCACGTCCTGGGAATAGCGCCCCGCTTAACCGCCTTGTCTCATCACTCAACAGAAATGCAGCCGTTTGAAAAGAAAGATCCCATGCCCACAAATAGCTTGTCATCGAGTGAATCATTGCAGGAACTCTGCGAGCAAAGCACTCGTGCCCATTAACCTGTGTTAGTCTTTATGCAACGTATTTTCCCTTATGGTCAAAACCTAGAGGGTGAAATTACTTCCCAAAATAGAAGCAAGCATCTTTCATGAGAAGATATCCCAGAACTTGAAAGACGTTGGTGAATAAACCTCCCAACAGCTCCTTCCATAAATAAGAGATAAGGATCATTTCGTCCATCGCAGAGAGATGCAGAAGCAGCATTTAGGGGAGGAAGTAAACGAAGATCCACGTTCAGTGGTCGTGCAGCCTTAGAAGATCATTTGTGGTCTGGGTACCCATGGGCAAAATACCGGGTTTAGAGCTGCACTGAAAGACAGCTGAACAGGACTGGGGGCAAGGTAGCTGGGATCTGTGTAACCAGTTTAATTTTTAAGAGGGAATTTGGGGATGCAGAATGTAATTATGGCGATACCAGGTGCGCCGAATCCTGTGGCTGGGCCCCTGATTCTAGAGAGGAGGCTTGGCCGAGGTTTCAGGTCCAAGACGTGTCTGTTCTGCAAGAAAGGGAACACTCATTAAGGGAACTGCTTGATCCAAATCAGGTGGCTGCCTAAATAGTCAATACAGACAAGACGTCCTGGGTTTTAGCTGGGAATAGTTCTGGATTCAGTTCTGAATTCCCTTCTACCCGTCAGCTTGAACCAGTACGTTGGCTTGCCGTATCCTTGTGGTAACTCAGTGCTTCTACTCAGGAAAAAGATCTTTTTTGCAAAGCAGATTTTTCTTGTATCTTGCCATCTTACCTGTACTTGGCTTGCTGTTGGCATGCTGTTCTCGTGTGATGAAGAGGTTTGTAGTTTGATGTGTTTTTGGAAACTTTTAAGACCAAAAAAAATGTGGTCAGTTTTAACAGGGGGTCTTAGAGATGAGACAAATTCAGGGCAGTTGTGAGAGATGCTGCTTGTCTCCCTGCCAGTGCAGCCCATAACGGCCCCCAAGGCTTCTTCATCCTTTTGTGAGAACGGTGGTATTTCCTTCTCCGCCTGCTTTGGCTCTGTTTTATGAGCCGAAAGGAGGAGCTTGCATTCGTGCCAGTGGCCACGCAGGGATTTTACCTGTGGTAGCCCTTCAGAGAGCTACTGCATCCCTGCACTTCAACAGCCTCATTTCTTTTTCAGCTTTATAGCTCCATTACAAAAATTGTAGGCACTGCCTTGCCGGAGCTAAGTCCTCCAGGAGAGTTACTCTCCGCAGGGAACTACACCACAGCGTCACATCACCTTGTATTGATATCACCACGCTAAGATGTGTTGTGCCCTATCAAAGACTCCATTTCCTAGCCTTGAACTTGACATTTTCTACTTGTCTGCCTAGAAAAGAGGGTCAACTTTGTCTTCTTCCCTCTCCTTCCTCTCCTTCTTTTGCTCTCCCTCTCCTTCTCTCTTTCCGTTCTCTTTTGCTCCACTTACGGGGGGTTCTGCCAAAGTTCTGCCAGCAAAGTTTGCCCTAACTTTGAGATCACACAGGCATCTGATCCTTTTTTTTCTTCTTAAAGCAGGCTGATGTGGTATGTTGTAAACTGCCAGGAGCACTTGCTAATTTAGTAGTTAATGACAGTCACAGAGAGTGTTTTTCTTGCCCCTGGAGAGGCTTTAGACACAGCTGGGGTAGATTTGCCACTATCAATTATGCACAATTTTAAACAAGAATTGGCCAGCAGGGGCCTCTTTTTTTTGCAGAGCGCGGAGCGTGAAGAATGGGAATATGGCAGCTGGTACCTGCCTGCGAGGGGGAAGATATATAGGAGTCAAGAAAAGAAGGGAAAGATGAATAGCTTACTATTTTTAAAGTTGCAGTTTCAACTCTAAAGTTTAAATGCTGCATTAAAAGTGGCCCAGTGCTGGTATTTGTTGTTGCTGTTTGCTTTTTTGTTGGATTTTTTTTAATTCAAGCATCCTAACTTTATTGCAAGGCTTGATCTGGCCCTTGTGGAGCCACAAGCAAGTCGGGAATCTCCGTGTTTTAAAAGCCAGCTGGTATCTGCCTCAGATACCATGCCACATTCTCTTCTCATCCCTAAATGAAAACAAGGTATGAATTCAATTAGATTTAACATTTTTGGTCAAATTTCACAGGCAATAATTTTACAAAAAGAGCTTGGCTTTGGGCTCCCTCCACTAATGTCAATCCCGACTAATTCCGGGTAATAGGAAACGCCAAGGATGAGAATCCGACCTAAGTAAATAGCTCAGGTCTAGAACAGTCAACATCTGGATCGTTCATCTAGGTCAGGCTCATAAAGCGGCGATGTTTAAATTACAGGACCAAAACCTGTGAAAGGCCACGGCCTGCAGGCACAGCTTTGGATCTCTTGAGATGCGAAGGCAGCTGGCAGGGCAGCGGAGCCATCCTGGAAGGTGACTCGGTACCTGTCTGGGGAGGGAAGCGTGCCTTAATCCCTAGCTCAGTGGTAGATTCAGGCACACAACACTTTTTTTTTTATGGCAACACATTTTCTCCATTGTAGGTGCTTTGAGTCAGTGACATTATATCCGCAAAACAGGAAAGCCACCACCAAAAAATTCTCCCGAGGACAACTCTCAGCACTGACAGTTGTTAATAACTTGGATTAACTAGGTTGTTTGCCATCTGGAACAATGCGTCGCTCAGGATTAGAGGAGTGCTGCTGTGGAGGTCAGTAAGCTTCCTTCACTTGCTGTAGGGCTGCGACACATTTTTCCCAAAATGTCTCACGATCGTGCCAGAAATAAAACTTATTTTTACTGTCTCCTCTCTCCATTTGCAAAGGGAAGCCACCACGATGTCCTGGTGACCTCTAAGATGTTAGACAACACTGTCCAAAGCCAGAAGCTACGGGAATGCTCTTTTGGAACACCAGGAGGCTGGTAGGAGAGCAGCGTTCATTCCAGCCTTTAGACACCCCACGTATTTCCTCGTCATCCAAAGGCAGGCTGGTTCTCATAACAGGGCCTTTGACTAGGTACACAGAGCAGGTGTCATCAACATTATTAACTTGTTTAAATTGAATCTCTGTAACGTATCTGAAAGCTGTAATAGATTAGATAAGTGATATCAAGTAGAGTGGGGAAGAAGCAGGATTCTGACACGAGGTTTTTTTCCCTTCAATATTTGTGTTCACAGTTTTATTACCTGTGAAAGCTGGCTGGCAGGCTGGACCTTCACATCCCTCTCCTGGGAGGGCGAACAAAGGAGAGAGGACAGAGCTTTGCTTGTGAGTCGCTGGGCTTCACTCCTGCATCCAGCAGCGATGTGGCCACTCCGTGGTGGTTTGGGACGTTTGTCCCCGGAGACCTGGGCTGAGAGGCTCCGCCAAGTTACACCCCACAGAAAACACTGAACTGGAACTGGATTCCAGTGATTTTTGGTTGGCACGAGGTAGGAGCGGAGCCCGTGATTTTGGGGGTGAGGATTCTTGGTACATCTCTGCCCAGCCTCTCCGGTGAGCACCCCTCGGGGCTGTGACTGACACCACTCACCTGTTGCACAGCCCAACGAACGGCTTGCCAACTCTGAGAAGCTGCTAGATGCTAATCTAGCAGCATAATGTGCTATCCTTTGATATGAGGCTGTGTTTCCTTGCCTCCCTGTCTACCGATTCTGATGACATCTGTTTCATATTTCTCCTTGATAGAAGTTGTGACACATTACAACATACAAAGCCTGCCTGATTCCTAAAGCGAGCTTCAGAGATGATGCATTTATGTGGGGGGGGGGGAAATACACGCTGTGTGTGAAAGGGGCCAACCTCTGCTTGAATCCAGCATTGCAGGGAGTTGTTCGGTTACTGCACTAAATACTGGATCAAGGTCGTGGATGCAGGCCTCTTTCTTAGAGGATTTCCAAAAGAAATCCAGCAAAGGCGTTACCCGGGCAGTTTGAGGGGCTGGTTTGTGTGGTCAGAATCACAGCAGCTGAGAGGTGGACACAGGAAATGTTGCTCGGAAATACCTCGGAGCTACCAGAAACGGCAGAAGGCTAGCACTTCGGAGTGCACGCATGTAACTGGGTTTACTCGTGTGAGTAAGCCTCCTGGGGCTGCATAATGGGCTGTGTGTGTTACGTGTCTCCTTCCAAATGATAATAAAGCTTTCTAATTGGAAGTCTTTTAAATCTACCTGATAGTTCTGTCTGTGTTTTTCCCCTTCATCTTTTCCCTGCTTCTGAACAGTTTTTAGCTGACAGCCACGGGGCGCGGTGCTTTCTCTCATCTCCGGGGATGAGCGGTGCGGCGGGGTGAGGCTCCCACCTCCGGCTGGAAGGGCAGTAAGACGAGGAGTTGCTGCTGTAGATGGTGCGTGCCTTCTTACAACCCATCCGGGGGAAAAAAATCCACATTAGCAGGGACGTCTATACTCTCCCACATCTTCCCCCTACACTTTTCTTTAATGGTGACACCAGACTGGATAATAAGAAGCATCTCGTATAAAAGAGAAGGGAAGCTCAGACAAGGCTTTCAGAGTTCATTTTGTTGGCAGCTTTTTAAGTGGAGTTTTTTAGGCTCTTCTGTTTCAAATGCCGTAATACTTTCTGAGTTAGTAACTATGAATTACGACAAGCTTTCTTGATATGCCAGGTTATAATCCTTTAGTGGTTTTGTTTATTTCAGAATATAATAGGGAGCCGTATCAATTATCATGACTGTATGAATGTTGTTCCTCTCTACTAGAATATTCATCTTGAGCTACATCATCAGACGTTACCTGTTCTGACAATCACGGTTTTGTGCCATTGTTGGGCAACAGAAACAAAGAAAAACAAAATGTTAAGAGTGTAAGGGATAAAAGAGTGTTGAAACTGTTGTTCTTTCCCTGTCTTTGGAATCTCCGAGATCTTGAATGTTTTATTCCTGGCTGTTATTTGTTACCACAGTGTGAATAGAAGTCATTATCTGTAAACATTTGAAAAGAGAGATGATTTTCATAACTTTTAAATCCTACAAAGGATTCTAGTAATCTGCTATGTGCATGCCAAGGTAAAGCTCAGCCTTTCATCTGGTCTGATCCCACCCAGTCAGTGTAAAATGTTCCTTTGGTGAATGTCTAAAGCGTACGGTATCTTCTGTGAGAGGCAGACAAAAACAGAAGTAGGAAGTCTGGCCTTGAAGGCAGCAGCAGGAGAGGTGTATTAGAAAGGAAGACGTACTTACAGCCTTCAGGATTCGTGCAGTTGGTGAGACTTTGTTTTCGTGAGTTTTCAAAGGAAGCCTTGTTTTTAATTTTGCTGCAAATGAGTCGTTAAATGTGATCTTTGCCCTGGGCTGCTCTATTGCAGTGGTGTCTTCCAATGGCTGGGGGACTCTCTCTAGCTCAGGGGCTCACGTCCTCCCATCCTCAGCAGTTTGTTGAGAATTTTCTGCTGACGAGTTTTTGAACTAGAACATAAAATTAACAGAGCTGTTGTAATGAACCGAACTGCCGAGGAGTCACTGTGGGATGGGCACAGCAGTTTATATTCAGCAGAGTAAAGTGACTGGGGCCAATAGTGACCTGTGCTGTTTTCTGGTTTTACGTCCTTGATTCAAATCAAGGCTCCTGTGGAACCTCTAGGGAACGAGTAGGCAAATCCCACCCATCCTCTGGTTCACAGCTCGAAACCCACACCACTGACACTGGGGGGCTGGCTTATCAAGATGCTGAGCAGCCAGGTCTTGTTCAGACCCAGTGGGAATTGCAGATTTTGATCTTAAAATCGTGCATTGATATTTCTTCTAGCAGTCTCAACAGCAAGGCTGATTGTCACGTGGGTTACACCACCCTGCTGCCTTCCACGCCCCAGCGCTGTTCGCTGTAGATCAACACTAACAGAAAGGACACGGGATTGTCAGCACCTTAATGTGACACGTATTCAATCTTATTACTCGTTCTGCTTTCAAGGATGTGTGATAGGGGTGTGAGATAGGAGAACGCACACTGTGGGACTGTGTGGGGAGAAAAGGGTGAAAGAAGTGAAAGTGGACTAAAACAGCAAGAGGGAAAACTGCCATTGGCACGGAGTTATGTTGTGCTGTTATTAGGGAAGGAGCCGTAATATTGGCACACAGGCTCTTTTTCTGGCCTTGACAGGAACAGTAGCAATTTTTTATTTACCTGTTGCGGAATGTCCTTGTGATTGTATTTTTCAGTTGGATTGAGTGGCTGGATTCAGAGAAAGATCAGAGGTAGCTGCTGGATTGTGAGTGGTCCGTGACAGACTCTGATATTGGCTCCGACTGTAATTCAGCCACTGGCATCCAGCCTGTCTGTTAAGCCCCGTCACTGCTCACAGAACTGCTCATGTTGCATATCAAGGAGCTCCTGCCTTTAGAACACAGTAACTGCTCTCCTGGTTCGAAGACTAAACAAGGGGGGGAGAAGAACCAGAGAACTGAGCTCCTGTGCATGTGTTACCTTCTGATTCACTAAGACCTAACAGACACTTCCATGTTTCTGTGTCCTGTTCCTTTAGGGTAGGGATGAGCTCGTACTCCGAAGGTCACAAGTGCTGTTCTCAGGATGTTAATGCTCTTACTCATTGTGTTCTCCACAGGGTGTTTTTCTTCAATCTTCCCTATGAATCCATCATGGAACGGCTGTCTCAACGGAGGGTCGATCCAGTCACTGGGGAAAGGTTAGCACTGATGTCTCGTGTATAACACTTTTTAAGACTGCTAGCAAGATGAAAGCACCAGGTAGACTTCATAGAAATCTAAGGAAAGTCAGGAATATTGTACTCATGTTAAGGCATTCCTTAAAAGAAAGGTTAAAATTTTCATAGCTACTCAAGTACCAACCCACCTACCGACTGCAAGCTCCTCTTCTCAGAACAGGGCTTTTTAACATCCCAGAGACTGAAATCTGCAGTAGCAAGTAGCTCAGCTCTTAACATTGTAATGGTAACTAAATGGGCTGGTAAAAATAATGCCGAGGGAAGGTGTCTGAGACCTAGCCTAAATGCAGATGGTTTTCAGACATTCCCATGGGAATTTTGAAGGTTTCCCAGCTGGAGAAGATGGAAATCTTGCTGCATTTTACTTCCATCACCCCCTGTGTTGGTTCTGTCTACTGTGAGATATTAATACATTTCCTTCCCAGTAGAGCAAACTTGTTTGAGTCCCGGATTTAGTGTAAAATCTGGTTTTCAGATGTGGCAGTTTGTCTTACTGGCAGTCCCACTGCCTTATTTCACCCATGAACTTCAGGTTTACTGTCATCTCCACCCTTGTTTTGGGGGGAACCAGTACCAGTGAAATACCATCCGAAACACCTGCCGGACTTGGGGCAGCAATTCCAGCTTTCACCTGTGCTGTTGTTATGATCAACGTCTCGAATGGATAACTCCCCACGCTTACACTGTAAAGCACAATTTTATTTTCTTAATGTTTAAATGTATCCTGGTGAATCAAAGACAAATGCCGAACCCTCCAAGATTAAGTCCATAAATACTGGATTCGTGCCACGGTGCTACGTGATTATTCAGACATCTCACTCTAGGTGTGACATTAACTGGTGACAGCAGCAGTGATTTGCTGTAAGTGTTCCCTTTGTTTTAGTAATAAGTGATGCGGGTGTTCAGAAGAAATGAACAGTACGAAGCAAATCATTCACACATCTTTGCATTTCTTATCATTAGGATTAGCCTGTTCAGTATCTGCTCCAGTTAACACGCTTTCTTCTTCCAAAGTCTGGGTTTTATTCCTTCCAAATTCATTGTGAATTGAATTGTTTTAGATGCTGTATCTAATCCTCGGCATTATATTAAACCTGCACCACTGGCTACAGTGCAGTGAAGAGGGTGGCCTTCAGCTGTGCTCTAAATAATCCTAATGTGGAATGAGCTCTGTGTCCACAGCGTTGTACCAGCTGGGGCTGTAATGCAGCTCTCTGCGGAGATGCAGAGATGCTTCTCTCCTTGTTTCTGCATGTATTGGCTTCACAGGACGAGGGATAAACTGGTTTTGTGTCATCAGAGACAAAAGGCGCAGAAGACTTTCAGTCAGAAGTAGAATTACTATGGCAGGAAATTTCAATATGTGTTTGCAAAAGAGCTTTTAGCGGTTGCTGAAAGCCTCTGGCAATGCAGGAGCGTTGTCAAAGTACTTTTTGGTGTCAGCTGTCTGGGCAGACTGAGCTGGACGGCAGCACTGCTGCGGGACCCTGGTGATGAGAATCCTCTGACTTGCTAAAGATTGCTGACGAGCTGTGTGAACCCACAACTGGGGATTCAGAGAAGCTGAATTCTGGCATCTTGGAAATCAGAAGTATTTCTGTGGTGCATTGAGTTAGCCTCTTTTTATCTGCAGCTACTGTAAAAAAGTGCTAAGAATTACATTCTACCTGGTATCCTCCCAGAAACAGAGACCGAGGTAGGGTGTGTGTGTCTTCGTAACTTCTTCCAGTGACCTTCTGTGCCGACAGCGTTAACCGCACTGGCCACTGGCTTATCAAGAGAAAGCAGGCCTGTCCCTCACACTACAGCAGGCCTGTCCCTCACTCTACAGCAGGCCTGTCCCTCACACTACAACAGGCCTGTCCCTCACACTACAGCAGGCCTGTCCCTCACACTACAGCAGGCCTGTCCCTCACACTCACGCCTGTGGTGATTTGGAGGCTGTCACGTGAGGGCTGTGCTTCAGCTGCCCTTCTGCCATTTGCTGGAAACACTCAGCCACATCTCTGCTGATGGGAAATGCTTGTAAAGTGTAGTTTGGGTGATACCAGCCCTGTTCTTGCACGTTTGAATCTTGCCAGGGGAGTCCCCAGCGTCTGAGACCCTTACACACATTTTAAGTGCAGGTCCCTCGGCAGTGGCTGGACGCAGGGCTACGTTTGGACTCTCTGCTTCAGTGCAGAGAAAGCACTCAAAGTTCAGCAGATTTTTTTCTAATTAATGCTCAGTGTCAGCATAACGGTGCGCAGCAAAGATTTTTAACAGATTTCTAAGACTTAAGGTTAGGGGTTTTTAGGTGCTGTTTTTAGATAAGAGTCAAAGATTACAAGTAAAACATGATACCTTGGGATTGGATCTGGTACAGATCCAGAAATGCTTCACTGGGCACATGACAGGGATTTCTCTGCACCTGATGTGAAGTATTTAAATACTACCCGCAGTCTGTGTCACCTTGGTGAAGAGAAACTCTTGGTTCTTGAGCATCCAGCACTCCAGAGAGCAGGAATGCCAGGTAACTTACCCTACAATTTCCAATCATAGTTTTGAAACCCCAGCCTAGAACAGGAGGAGGCGCTTCCAAGGAACTGGGATAGGCAAAACCCATGGAATATCTCAGGCATCAGCTGCTGTGCCCTCAGACTGAGCTGAAGTGGTGACATTTGTGTCTCATCTCCAGATACCACACGACGTTCAGGCCAGCACCCACACCGGCGATCCAAGCCCGTCTCCGGCAGAACCCTAAGGACAAGGAAGAAAATATCGAGAAGCATGTGGAAACCTACTACAGGAACGTCAAGGAACTGGAGGAGTTTTATCAAGATGCCTTTTATGTCAACGCTGACCAAGATCCTCACGTTATCTTTGAGTTTATAGAAAGCTGTATCATTAAGCCCCTTCCATGCAGAAAGTTTAAATGCTTATAATTATTTCTTTGATAGCTGGTTTTTAATTTTTCCCTGTAATGTTTGCAGTCCAGTCACTGATGTAGCGAGTTCACAGATAAACAGGAACTCAATCAAGCTGTGTTAAATTTGAAGCTTACCAAGGTTAGATGAAGTACAGAGTAAGAAATTGTGCTTTATGGGAGTTTTTTGTTGGCTTTTGTTTTGTGCTCTAAGGTATGAAGCACCGCAGCTAGAAAAGTTCCTGTGTTTAATTAAAACATCCTTATCTGAATCTGTGATTGAGTGAATAGATGTTTTATCTTAACCGTGTAATAGCATGCAGCCAACTTGGACCTTTAAAGCTATTAGATGTGTTTCTGTCTTCCTGCACTCCGTGGTCGCCACCAGAACTACGTGGGACCTCCTGTCTCTGACAGCCTGCTGCAACCAAACAACAGCAAGTAGAAAAATGAAGCTTGCAGCTCTGCAGTGCACATTTCCCAAACAGCTGCAGTGTTTTGAGGCCAGGATGCCTTCTTAACTCGACTTGCTTTAAAAGTTCTCACAGAACAGCAGGGCAGTCACGCTGCGGGTGTGCTGTCCTTCCCCATCCCCCTGTTCTGCAGTTCCCCCACCAGGCAGAAAGACTCAGAGCACCTGAAAATAATATCTACAGCTACAGGAAACCAGTTGCAGGTTCATCACTTTCAGAGCCCAATTAAGGCCATAACGAGCTGCAGGCGCAGATAGGTTACTAAATTCTGTTTTCCTCGTTGAGGGAGGCTCTTAGCCCGTGCTGGAGGCTTTTCTGTGACAGCCACGCACCCTGTGTCTTATTTCCTGCTGGCTGCACCTGTGGCTGGGGCAGCTTAGCTGTGGCTGGGGAAGTTGGTGCCCAAGTTCTTTTGCTCCGGCTGGAACTGGTTGCCCTAAATACTCAGGTAAGCCTTTCTTAAATGGAAAATTCTTGATGAAAAGTACAGCGCTGTTAGCTTTCTTGGACTCTAGCTATGGAAATGTGTGTCTTTAATGCTTCTAAGGAAGATGTCGTATGTTGTGATTCACAGCAGCGCTGAGTTTGGTGCCTCTGATATGTCTCCCTTTATTTCTTTGTGTATGTGAGTGTGAATTCTGTTTGACCTGGGGGTGGGGAGGTGCCACAACTTTCTGCAGCCTTCTTGTCTGGGAAGATGTAGGAAGCATGTAGGAAGCACGTGGGAAGCACATACCTCCTCCTTTCAGGCAGTACAGGCCTCCAGGAGCCTCTTGGTTCTGTGCAACTTTCCTGTTCCTATCTTTTATCGTATATGGCTAGGTCTACATGGAGCACTGTAAGGATACAGGTGCCCAAATCCTTCCTCACACCTGTAGAGTAAATTCAAGAGGGAAGACCGTAGTTATCTGGGTGGCTCAGGGGATGTAGTTTAAGTTTGGGGTTGGATAATGAGAGTTTAAGGTCAGGGTTTTCAAAACCTTTGGGAGGTTCGATGAATGGGAATTGGGCTTTCCAGACTCGAGGATAGCCTCAAAAATCTCAGAATAAATATCTCTGAAACCTAGGAAAGCCAACTCCCCTGGCACCACCAGCACAAGTTGAGCCCTCTGGGCCTCTTGCGCTAAGGAACGCCAGGCTGAGGCCGTGGCCGCTCCCTCTGCGCAGGGCCCGAGCGTGCACCCTGGAGCAAAGCTGGGCCGGGGCACTTGTAGCGGTTTTACCCGTTACAAATGTGCTGTTTGGTAACCTCCTCGGGCAGCTGTTTTTTATGCCATTGCCATAAAGATTTGCTGTAGCATTCACGCATAATTGGGAGCCCTCCTATTAATAATACATGGGAAGCTCATCTTGCTAATATCACCTTCATCCGAGTGTTCCTACTAAATATTTTGATAGATGAAATGGAGAGAGAGTGTATTTAAATACTGTTTGTACTGCAGCTGGGGTACAAAAGGGACAGCGCATCTTTAATTAGACAGGTACATCTGCTTAATTAATTTAGCTGTAAAGCCCTTTTTCCTCTTCATTCTTTCATCTATATGCGGACGCTATATTAGTTCCGCTCCGCTGGTTCCATAGAAACTGAGCAAAAGAGCTCGTCTCATTGAGATGCGCTTGGCATGTCTGGGTACGGAGTCTCAGGTCAATGGTCAACCCCCAAGGGTTTGCAGCAGGCCTGAAGTGCAGAACGTAAGGGTTAGCAGAACATGCTAATACTCATGTAGAACTCTCCCTCGGAAACAACTAAAACAATTGACATTCATTTAATTACTGTAAACGAAACAGCCCCTGCATCACTTTGCATAGTAAAGCCTGTTAATACCAAAAAGGTTCAGCGGAGGGGAGGAGGAATTAGGCTTTTATAATTGGAACGCAACACTTAAAAACCAATTTGGTAACTACGCTTGGTTTTATTAGCATCTTATTCTGGCAAAACAAATGTTAAGCAATGAGAAAAACAAGGTAAAGAGGAGGTGGTAAGAACGCGGCGGGGAGCAGCCGTTACTGATTGTGCAGCGTGCCCAGGTCTGAAACGGGCGTCTTTTATCACTGCTTTTTGAAGACACTTTGCCGAGAGGGCTGTTGGGAGGTTGAGCTACACGCAATACGTTACGCTCTTAATTACGTAGCTCGGCACCAAGATGAATGCGTTCAGCTGGTCCACCAACGTCCACCTGCTCCAGACAACGGATCCTTCGTGCGCTGCGGTGGAAGGATGCTGGAACGCCCCCAGGCAGGAGTCCCAGTCCTCCAGCACTGCCTCTGCAGGGGGCCCCAGAGCTCTTGAGACCTTTCTCCTGCCTCCTTTGGTTTCTCGCCTTTCCTCTTAAGGCTTAGACGTGTCCTGGGTGATGATGCCAGCACAGAAGCCTTAAATGTTGCTGGTTTCACAGCCGTCTGTTCACAGGGTGTTGCAGGAGCTGTGACTGCAGGGAAGGAACGGACAGCGAGGTGTTCTCACCGTTCCTGAAGGTTTGTTTTAGGCCAAAGACGAGCTTGGCAGGTTCCTGTGCCTCAGGGCCTGCTTCTCAGAGGTGCAAACTGTGGTTACAACCCTGTAACAGCCCACGTCCAAATCAGAACCTTAAAGGTGACTTTGCCTCGTTCTTAATTCACACAGAAAAGCGTCTATTCCTCTCTACAAGCAGGCTCTCCCGGGTTACTCTCCTCTTTCTGCAACAAGAACTGTTTGATTCTATGGAAGAAAAGGCGATTGTCGGCTCCACCAAGAGCTGTGCTGCAGTGGGAAGTTCTCCTGCGGCATCGGTGACAACTGGCTGTGCTGCTTGCCCTGCGAGGTAAGGGCAGAGCAAGCCAGATTGGCACCTAGCAGTCAAAACTGCCGGTGCTACAACTGGGAAGTCACCGTCCAGGTCTATGAAAAGTGGCTCTAAAGCGTGGTTATGGAACTCCTGCTTCGCCCTTCTTCTACGTATAGCCACGCAGGTAACTAGTGCTTATCCTCCCCAGCCCCGTTACTTGGATACTTACATAGTGCTCAGTATTCCCTACTTGTTTAACCAAGTAGCTTCCATCACAAATAACTCCTCAGAATTAGCAAAATGAGGCTTATTCATCTCAGTTATCTAGAAAAACACTTCCTTAAATCTGCAGAACAGCTAAACTTTCTAAATTCTTCTCAGGCGTTAAAAGATTCAAATCAAGAGCTAATCTTGAATCTGCCTTTGGTCAGCTTAGGCTAAAAATCATTTATCCTTTTATTCTACAAACGAGGCCCGGGGTTGCCGCAGTCTCCGAGGAGCTGTCCATCTGCAGCACGCAGCTCCCTTGAAACCAACAGCACCCGACCCCGGCCCTGCGTAGACCTTTCCCACAGCTCCTGTGTTTGAAGTCTTTCAGATACCATCGCTGAGAAACCTGGCTTTCACAAGGCGCAGGGTCCAATGTGCTGCTCTGCGTAGTCCTTATGGTACTGAGATTTTTATTATTACTTCTAAGCATGAAGAAGGGCTGAGTCCTGTTCTTTCTCGCCAGTCTCAGCTCTTGACTCCGTATGTCCCTCCCAGGAAATCAGTCCCTTAAAATACAGGCATTACAAAAACGTACTTTATTTATTTATTTAGAATAAAAAAAGGAGCAAGATTACAGTGCTACCGTTGCAGTATACAAAACATTCATCCAGGTTTGCTTCACGTTTACAAAATGTGCCATGTACACAGCATCAATATTCACAGCAGCTTTGTCAGACCCTTCGTGAACTAAGTCTCAAAGGAAAAATCCAGGAAGTAAAGATTAAAACTCAGCTTTGCTTTCCATTCAGCCTGGTGACCACACGGTCTGCCAGCTACAACGCTCGCACCCCGGAATGGACTTGAAGTAGCACGAAGAGATCAATTAAATTAGCAGAGCAATTAAATTAAACTCTTCTCTGACCAGTTCCATTTGGATGGCTCTCGATTCTTCCCTTTTCAGGACTGGTTTCCTAATTTTAGTGTTAAATGAGAATGCTGCAAGGCCGGCGTGGCCCTGTAACTCCTGCTGTAGGCTCTCAGCAGTGCACGAGTCCTTCCGTGAGGAAGATGCTCCAACTCGGATATTCACGTTTGGCTTGATGCAGCTGCAGCCTAAGACAGCGCAGGGAATTACTCCACTTTCTGCTCTGAACTGTAGCGTAGTTAATGCTAATAAGTGCCCTGTGTAGCTGCTGCGTTGCGACAATGAAAGCAGGCCTGGCTAGCCGTGCACAGGCAGCTGTGACGCTCCTGAGGTCACTACCCAGATTGTGCACGCAGATGACAGGCCAGCAGGAGTTCTAGGTCTTGCAAATAAAGAGCTAAAAACTGAATCAGCACTAATAAACTTTAGTGGTGGAATAAGAATATTCCAACTGACACCAAGGGTCTGGGAACACCTCCTGTGTAAGGCATTAATGCGTACCTTGTATGAGTTAGAGCTGAGTGTAGCACAAATGACAGTACGTACACAAGGCCCTCCATGAGAAGTGAAAACGAAAGCTCTGTAGACGTTGCTGTATGTACGTGCTAGCCTCTACAAACTGTGAAAAACCATCCTGGACTGAGACTTCCAAGAGAAGGCAAAAATCTGTCTTGTCCTGATTCCTCCAGCTTCACTAGGCAGGGCAGGAAGCGAGGCGTACAGAGCGACGCTCAAGTTGTCCTTGTTTACCCATGTGGAGTGGGGGAGAGCAGCTTTGCCGACGTACCAGCGGAGCAGTAAACTAGGAGGCATCTCCACGCAGATGGTCCCAGCTCTGGTTAAAGGATAAAGCCCTGCCCTTGTCAACGTACGTCTAAAATGCAAGCGCGGTTTGTGCGTTTACGGGCCTGATAAAGCTCCAAAGGGAACGCAAAAAGGGGGACGAGACCAAATAGCACTGATAACTACTCCGAGCATTTCGCTGTTATTAACTGAGATCCCCTGAACTTTTTCTTCCAGTTAATTTTGGTACTGACTATGAAGCTGCCTTTTGCCGTGACTGCCAAGGCTCTGAGGCTGTTGCCCTTATTTCTGGCTGTAGTACCAAGGCATGAAAAAGCTGTCCAAAACCAGCCCAGAGCTGTCCTGCTATTCTGTTGGGCAGTTTGGGTTTCTTCGTACCGGGGAGGAGCGACAAGCTTGTTGTCAGCACAAGAACATCTTGTGTTCACCACCAAATGGTCAGGCAATTGAGAGCTTTTAACTATTCACTTGTTTATCTTGCAAAACTTAGGGCAAATACCTAGTGAGAAATTGGTTTTGTGGGGCTTATTCTTCAAATACGTCACTTTGTGTCTCAGACCAGACCGGGCCGTAACACAGGACAGCCTTACTATGTACTGTTTGGGATGGCAGCTCTGTTCAGGGCAAAATAGTGCAAGGACCTGGCAGCAGGCGCTCGTACCACCCTCATCCACTTGTTTTCCCCATACATGGGATGAAAGCGAAGGTTTTGGTTAGGGAAAGCAGGAGGGATAATGCAGCAGGGTGCTGCTGTAGCTCTGCAGGCTGTGACAGTGCTCTAAGAGGAATGGGACGAAACCCCACTAAACCCTAGAACTGAAGTCAGGAGTCCAAGACAAATGAAAGGTTTCTCCAAAGAAATCTCAGCTGGCAGCTGGGCAGAAAATTCTGGTAAGATCAACATCAGAAGTTAAATGTTCCTGTTCTGAGGGGTGCTGCACTATTCACGTCTACGCTAGTTAAAAATACGCTTAGGGAGCAATGATTGTTTTAAAATAAATCAATCAATCAATACCTCTTTACCTGTTGTGAATGGGTCAGGGTGAGAAGTGAAAGCTTTGTGCTAAAGGATCTCCACTGGCATGCAGACAAAGCCGACATCATTGGCTTTAAAATTCCATTCTCCCAGCAGTCATAAATCAGGTTAAATAAACGGGCAATGGCAGACTGAGTATCTACTGCCTTGAAAGACAAGGAAAATAAACATTAATGCTGAAACATCGGTGCTAGGTGTACTAGCTTCTGCGTGGCTAAAGCGTTACATCTCTAGGGAAGTTCAAGAGAATGTCTGTAAGTGAACACCAGGATGTCATCTAATGATGGATGCCCTTTCGGTCAGCCAGACAAACGTTTCAGCAGACCAAGATGTTGTTACGGTCTCTAAACACGTATCAAAAAAAAATAATTTGACTTTAAAAAAAAATAGTAATAACTTTTATACATGGCTCTGGAAAGTTCTCTTACCTCCAGAATCAGGTGAAGCTCTAAATTGGAACATTTACTCACTGAGAGAACTGGTCAGGACTGCCTGGACAAGGTCTTGGAGCTTCTGCTCAGAACGGTTCCCCTACCACCACAAATTAACCCTCCTGATCAGCTCGTGCTGAAAATAGATGTTGTGTTTCCCCCAAGCCTCATTAACGCTGGGAAGGAGAACAGAAATGCTGTCTCGGGTACAGTGCCTGCCTCAGCCTGCGCACAAATTAGGTACCAAGGTTGCTCCGACTTTGTTTTACTAGATACTATCACAATCCACACTTCCTTTCAATCCAGCCACACCAGCCATTTCAATTTTCAGTGCATGGCAATAAAAAACTAAACATTTCTTTAATACAGTTCGGGTATCACTTCCAAGGATATTTACAAACAAGACTAATTATTTTACAGCTGAACGTGCTTACGCTGCTCTAGCCTACCACACTAACGTTATTCTGAGCAAAGCACTATCATGCTTAATGCATGGAACACTGGATAGTGGGGACAGCTGACGTGTCTGAATGTTAAAAATTGCTCCTGCTAAAGGTTAAGGAACACTGAGAAAATATGCATAGTCATCAAATCAAGGAAACGCAGGCACCAATCCACACATGTGTTGCTGGAGATTGATACTGTCGGGACAAGTCCTTGATTTTTTCCTCAAATAGCTACAGAGGACGTCACACACAGAAGTGTCATGAATCACAAACAGGGCAGCACGTTTGAGTGTCCAAATTCATATTCTGAGGAACGTAAATACATGAATTTTGTATTATTTGACAACATGTTTTTTAAGTTAACAAGACAACTGTACCATATAACCATACATATTTTCGAGGTATTATTCCTCTAACGCTGCATAGGAAATTGAAAAGGATTCTCCTGCTCCCCATATGAACTAGATGCCAAAGACAGAAAGAATCTTTTTCTGACACGACGGTTAGAAAGCAGAATAAATTTCTGGGCTCAGCCATGCTACATCATTGGCATATTTATGAATCTCTGCAGAAAAAGTCAGGGTTATACGAGAGAAGCTTTACCAGGCTCCACGACCAGCTGTGGACACTTTGCCTGTCATGTTAGCCATGTTGGGGGTTTCGTTGCTTTGCCTTTACTGCGTTATGAAACGAGAAACTGCCCGCTGGGAGTGGTTACTTGTGCGTCCCGTTTCTGTAAAACAACGTCTGCAGCAGGGAGACTCTCTGTTCAGTTGCAAATATGGTAAATGGGTGATGCTTTTGGTACCGGGTTACTCCGAAAGAGATCATTCTTGGTGGGAGAGGGGTAAGTGAAACAGAAGGCATACTGGCAAAAGCTAGGAGGTGGTTACAGCTTAGTTCAGAAAAAAGTGGGGCAAGAGACGTGAGCACTGCGAGTTATATATATATTAGTGTTTAATCGAATTGCTAATAGTTTAATGATTATTACATTAAAAATTATTCTTACTGATCTGTGTTTGACAGAGGCAGCCAATTTGGCCCTTCTGACTGCAATGCTGTTACAACAGCTGAAAGGCAGTCAGTCTTCTAGGCTTTACGTGAAACTAACGGAATGGCCAATTTCTTTCATATGGCTGTAACTGGCCTTTGCTTCACTCTGCAAGAAATTAGAACCACAAATTATTTTGATAGCTTAATGTTCTGCAGCAAGTGCCAGTACTTGTTAAAAAGCGAACAAGTGCTACGAGCTGAAGCCTTCTCTACCCACCAAGGCTATTCAAGAGGCAGCTCCGCTGGTCCCATCCTAGCTTTTGGGAAATCACGCGGTTGCCAGGCAGAAAGGAGAGTTCACGCTGCGGGCTTAAGACCTCAGCTTCTTTCCAGTGAAAGGAAGCGTGTCCGGCTGCTGATACTTCGATGGGGTGCGTTTCCAAATTGCTTTATGAACTCAGTCTTCCAGGTGTACTCCTGGTTCTGGAGCACGGAATGGCCTCTGGACCTAAGCAGTTTCTAGAACCTCCAATGTTCTATTTGCAGGGTCGCAGACATTGGCTTCCCTTTCTGTAAAGTGTTTGTTCCCGTGCCCGATATCCTTCTAGACTGAAGGGAGCTTACGTAGTAGTGAAAATATTTTCAGTCTTTACATAGCTCTTCTCTAGAAGACAGGGGAATCACAGAACGTGCAAGGTCCTTGCAGTAACCTCTTGATCCACTCGGGATCTGCAAAGAAGAAAACAAGTTGTTTAGAGCTGGAGGCAGAGATGAACATACAAATGGTCACAGAAACAGACAAACTAAATAGTAACCCTGAAAGGCTGTGTATATTCACCATACGGGATTAACTGAGAGTTAATCAGCCTCTCTGTACAGAACTTTACGTTCTGCAGTTGATCCTTAGCGATATGCTGGAATACCTTATGGGCAGTGGAAAAGTATCAATAGGATTCCCTCCGCCCCAGAACTGCATCAGTTTTTGCTGACGTGTTCTGGCAATAGCAGCTGAGATAATGTCTTCCCAGAGAAAATGGCTATTAATTGTTTGTGGCTCTTAGTATTCTGCCATCACCTACCCTTTAAGACAAACTATTAGACTACTTCATGATTTTTTCAAATGTAGCAGTTAAGAAGAAAAGCATTTTCTGGCACGGCTTCTCCTTCCTCAAACTGTGAAATCACAGAGCCCAAAGGCTGACTGGCCCGCAGCCTGCCCTCACTGTCCCCGGACGATGTTCTTCCCACAGCTCGGGAGCCTAAGCCAGCCAACGGGCCAATTTTTTCTCACCCTGTGCTGGAGCGATACAGCACTGAACTTGGATGTCGAAAACATTCAGCATTTGCAGACCTGGAAGCTAATTAATTTCTTTAACTTGAATAAACTAACAGCTGTAGCTCTCCAGCACGGGTTACGTGTTTACCAGCTGTCATAAAATACAGTATTTACCAGATAACTTCTCCAGTCACTGTTTTGTAATTAACATATGCCATTAATGCGTGGACAGCAGCAGGAGACCATGAAATGCATGACACTAGTCCCTTCACATCGCTGCCCACAAGAGGAAAGTCAATGAAAGGAATTCAAGTCATTAGACTGATAATACGTGATCCTGCCCTTACAGGAGCAGTTTACCTTCTGGCGTTGGATGCCGTGCAATGCTGTCATGAAGCAAACACCTCCTGTACACCAAACTCTGACAGGACTGGTAGGTTAGGAAGCACCTGTGAAAGGACAAGTTGTTTTATCACGAGGCTCGGGGTGTCACTGCTTTGGGACCTGCTCCTGTGTCCTGACTGGAGGCTGGGCTCTGTTCCCGACAGACCTTACTTTCCGAGCGGAGGGGCAGCTGTGAGCCACGTCAAACACAAGAATTAATGGGTTATTCATGCAGCTAAGTGAAACTTCCCAAGTGTACGCGTAAATGAAAAGGCCAAAACCCAAAATACTCTGGAAAAGGTTTCATCATTGGCCAAAGAACTTTGGCACACAGTATAAGAGGTCAAGAGCTTGAGGGCTCCTGTGCAGGGGAGGAGCCAAAGCATCATTAACTGAAAGTAATGACTATTTAGCCAAAATAGCACACAGGATTAGGTGGTAAAAGTTTTTCTAAAGTGTCAGACTACTGACTTGCTAAGTCTCTAGGGACAAACATCATATCCTGATACGTTGATGCTGAAAAATTTCTTTTTCTAGATGTTCCAGACTTCTCAGTGTAGTTGTTTCCAACCATTTCCTCTTAAATTACTTTGTTTTCAAATGCCAAAGCAGCTAGAACAAACTCTTTCATGTACTGTTCTAAAGGATGACTGGTGCTTGATTATTTTTTTTCACCCACTGCTCCCTCCCTCCCCCTGCTTGGTGGAAAAAACATGATCAAAAGCATTTTATTTTGAAAACAGTGTACTGATAAGAGAACCGAGTCCCATCTACAGTGCCTTCTATCTCAGGGAAAGAGCCAGCACACGATGCAGTTAACTGCAGCATGATAACGTGCTTCATGACTTTCTACTCCAACACTAGGAAATATTTTAAGTTACTTAAACATGTAAAATTTATGCGGAGGGGGCAAAAAACTCTTAAGAGCAGATTACCTGAGCCAAATATGTCCATTGGAGCAGACTGCCTGTTTGCGATCAGTGAATGGCAGGATCTCTTTACACAAGCTGCAGTGCTCTGGAAAAGTCTGTTTGTTCATTTTCTTTAAGATATGCCCAATCAGCACCTGGGAATACACAGCAGTCAGCATCGTTTATAGCGAGACAGCTGCCTACTGAAAGGTAGAAGAGTCTCTCAGGATACCGTGATTTGAGAATGTGATACAGGATGCAAAGACCTATCCACCGAAATCATGTAAAGAAACATAAACGTAAGGCTGTCACGGAGATGTATTAATTTATTCTTGAAATACGATCACCTGGATTAATTTGTTCCATACTACAGGGAAACAGAACTTAAGAGCAATCAGTCTCAGGTTAAGCTAATTGTAAACGTAAAATGAAGCAGAATATTTGATATCGTACCACTTAGGGGATGCCAGTGATGGTTACAGCAGTGTTTTCAGTCCTCCTATGTATCACAGAAGATGGGCTAAAAAGAATCCTGTTCAAAAATTAGTGAGATGTATGTCTTCAGCAGTCATCTTAGAGGATACGTAATGGTTATGGTAGAAAATTTACATGATAGAACTTGTCCTTGACATTTCAGTAGATACAAACCACATCCCAAGAACCTTTAAAATGTGACAGCAAACTGGATAAAATAGTTTGGCAGGCAGCTTTTAATCGTTATAAAATGAAGAATCTTGTTTACAAGGTAGGAAAAGCTTCCTACCCACAGTAATTGGGCACCAGAAACACAGAGTTCTGCCCGGATACTTTCGTACCGAATTATGAAGGCCACACCGCGTGGCCTGCAGCCTTCAAGTCCAGCAGAGCACACCACGTTACATCAGTAACACACTGTGCTTGTTTTCTGCCTTTCTGAATGTAATGTAAAGGTTGATATTTACAGTTCGGGTGATTTAAGGATTTAGGTACTGAACAGAATTGTTCTCTACTCAAACAAAGAGGTACAGGCACATCTGAGACACTTCTGTCATCAAGTCTTAAGGCCTGGAGGCTGATGGCAGTGTTCCCACTGACGCTTCCTTTGTCTGGTGTCTGTATTCAGAGAACTTCATTGCCCAGCGCTCGCTGATCACACGCTTCCTGCCACAGACATCTACTCCACACCTTGCAAGTCTCCCCGCGGTTGTGCTTTTACTTTGGTGGGGAGTACTGCAGGTCTGGGAGGAGGTCCTGTCGCAGCCAAGCATTCAGTTATGCCTGTTTGTTGTAGTTTAATAAATGCGAGTGTCTGGAGGGTCAGGCCATAAACGTGTTATATCGAAGACGCTCACTCAGCTTAGTTAACTGGAAATCCTGCATGAAGCTGTGAATTGCTGGATTTAACTCGTAAAACAATTACTTTCAAAACCTCTGTAACTGTTATTTTCATGGAAGGTTCGTGGAGCACCAACAGGACCAGATGTACCACCCAAGCAGTCACAGTACTTTGAATAATGAATACTTTAAGAAGTGATAACTGCAACTCTGGAAGGTGAGAACTTCAGATGGAATTGACTAGAGGAAGCATCTCCTAACCTTAGTTTTGTAGAGATGCTAAAGTAAGTAAACCCACCCACAAAAACATTCTTCTCACTTAGTACAGATTCTAAACCCACTTACAAGGGAATAAATTGTGATCCTCTCCCTTGTTTTGCAAGAACTTAGACACGCTTATTCCTGCAAAAACTCAGACGTGTTTATCCCTCATGTACCTGATCCAGATTTCAATGTCTGTTTACATTCCCTCCTATTCCACAATTCCGAGGAAGGGCAACTTACCACGGATGCTCTACAGAAGCTGTCTAGCAAGGATTACACGATCACAGTTCTCTTCCCCACCCCTAAAGCTGTGTTTTCCTTTTAGGCTGTGGAGGGGGGTGAAAGAGGCAACACCGAATCCCCAGAGCATAGAGGTGCACTTACTCGTGCTGTTCTGTCCTCATATCCGTCATCGGACATTAAGAAGTCACAGACTCCTCTGGTGGGAATACTGGTGTTTTCTGTAATCCATGTGTGCAGATAAACTTCTCCCAACACCCGTTTCATGTGCTCTCGTGTCAAGTGCATTTCTACTGCCTCAATCTGTGCCTGCACTTCAAGCAGTTTTTCTTCCATTGGCTCGTGGCCTCCTATCTCACTTGACTGCGGAAGAGAATCATCGGCAGTGTCATCTATGTCCATACCTTTGCCCGTGTCACAGAGGCTCTGCTTGCTGGCTCGTTTAGAAGTTCCTTCCTCTTGATCATCTTCAGTGCTGCCCATTCCGGGGGAATCAGAGATCAGTATTTTTGTGTCCTCGTGTGAAGGTCTCCACATGACCTCTGAGGGAGCTTTCTGCATCGACTGGTACAAAATCCTCAGGAGAAACAGCTTAAACCGCCAGAAGTAAGTAGAACCACAGCTCTCAATCTTTTTATCCAGCGCTTCCTGTAAAAACTGAGGAATATGCTTCTCCTTCAGAATTTTCCAGCGTACGAGATCTGTCAAGTCCACTTGCCGGAAGAGGTTCTGAACAGAAGATTCCAGGAGCTGCGCGGCGGCCTCCTCAAAAGTCTTAAGGGTAACAAACTGAACTTGGTAGTTTTTGTTAACGGGGTGAAGACCGTTAGTCATGCCCTCTGTCGTAATAACGGCTAAGTACGCACCGCAGGGGCTAACAGCTATTCCATGAGTCCTCACAGAGCCAAACACTTCCGAGAGCTTAATCAGCTGGTGCTCGAACTTTAAAGCCACATCTGTGAATATAGGAATCAGCTGCCTCACCTTTCCGTCACTGGAGCACGTGTACACTGTGCCGTTCTGCTTGTCCGCGGTCATAGACACGATTGGCAGCGAATGAAGCCCTGTCACGTGGGAATTATGGACGTTCAGACCTGCCTTGGATATCAACAGAAGACACCAAAACACGTAAGATCCTCTTGCGGCCACCACTAAGCTACAGCTACATTTCTGGTAGGGGTGGTAAAGTGGAATACATTTGATACTGTGCACCGGTAACTGGTCCATTTCTTGCCATAAGACTACGGGCTGTCGTAGCGTAAAGTAGCCTTTGACGGCTTTTAGATTGACAGGAAGGATTTTAACTGGCCCAAAAGCACTCCCTACGATAAGTCCACTCATCTTTCGGTTGTTATGTTCGTATTCCCACCAAGACAGGACACTCGGAGAACTTATTCCAGACTCTATGGTATTGCAAGAAGTAATGGATTCCTTACCCAGAAACGGGAGCTGAAACTGCCAAACGGCAATGTTACTGTTTTCAAAGAGTACTGCTAAGAGCACGCTACCAACATCCCGGCACTCGTTGTTGTGTTTAACCTGCTGCGTGGTACAGATGCCCGACCACTCCATGCGTACTGGAGTCTGCATGCTGTGCCGCCGCTGAAATTCAGCGAAGTCTTCTAGCTCTCCCCTGGGAGTGTCAGCCTTGGAAAGTTTGTAACTGGCTTCGTACAAACGCTCCCCATAGATTTCTGTCAGGTCCACCAGCTGCACCCACTGTAGCCTGTTGAGGTTGGCGTGGATGGTCAATCGATTGTCCATGGTTAAAGCTGCAAGCAGGCATCGTCCGTTGGCGTCGCAGCCCAGCGGTGACCAGCTGGAGTACTTGAACCCTCGCATTGGCGGCAGCGACTTCCCCTCGGGATTGAACACTCGATCGAGCATAAAAGTTTGGCTAACCGTTGGATCCATCGAACTGGAGAACTTTTCCCTACATTCTGCTACCTCCTTCTTTGGACCGACCTGAAAGATAACAAAAAAACCCCTTTCAATACATTTCAGAATGGTATTTTAAGATTTTCTTGGATTTAATTCTCACTTGAAATCGAGCACCCTCTATCACAACCTTTACTACAGCGTTCAAATTAATCGTTAATTAACTTCACTCTTGAAGGTTTAAGCCTCACTGCTGGCCTGAATTTGTATAGTTTTGGCTTCCTGCTACTGGATCTTTGCTGAAGCAAACAATCAGTTTTCATAGTGGCGCACTGGAACAGGCTCCCCAGGGACGCAGTCACGGCACCAAGCCCGTCAGAGTTTAAGAAGCGTTTGGACTGCTCTTAGTCCTATGGCCTGAGTTTGTGGGCAGACCTGTGTGGTGCCGGGAGTTGGCCCTTGGGGGTCCCTTCCAACTCGGGATATTTGATCATTCTATGATACTTCTGTTCTCAAATGCGTATATAAAGGTTCGCATTTAACAAATAGCAAAGCGCTCGGTATTCCAACTCAAGTCACTCCACTTCTCAACTTTGTTTGGGGGGGAAGGAAATAGATCTGTGGTAACCAAATTATAATTTAACAAGACACACAGCCAGACTTGATCCCTGTCTGTGCTGAGGCCTGTGAAATTCAGGCATCCCACAGAAACCCAAAGCTAAAACCTCGCTGCTAAAACCTTTCAGCTCCGGTAGGAACCCAAGAAGGATCTCTACTTAAAATCCTACCGGAATCGTTATCAAAGTAGCGGAATTAAAGCGATTCTTAGAAGAACAGCTAACTTTTAGAACCCCTGAGACTCCTTCCCACACAAACCGCCTCCCCTGCCCCTGCCGGGCCTCCCCGGGGCCGTTAAATCCCCTCAGCGCCCCGAGCCCCCGGCTCACCTTGAGGTAACAGGCGGCGGCGGGCGCGGGCACGGCGGTGCGGTGGATCACCATCTCCTGCCCTCCTCCGTGCACGTCGCTGAGCTGCTCCAGCACGGCGATGCTGCGGGCCGTGCTCACCGACACCCGGTGATCCTCCGACCAGGCCAGCGGCTCCAAGCCGCTCACTCCGTGCTGCAACCTCACCGCCGGCTCCCGCCTCACGGCCGTCAACCGAAACCCGGCGCTCGCCGCCGCCGCCGTCTCCTCCACGAGCGAGTCGAGGCCCAGCGGCGGCTCCTCCTCCACCGCCGCCGGGCTTCCCCCGCTCGCCCCGGCCGCCGCCGCCATCTTACCGCCGCCTCACGGCCGCTCCTCCCGCTGCGCGCTTGCGCCGCCGCCGAAGCCCTCGGCCGCCGCCGCCGCCTGAGGCTGCCCCGCCGCTGCCTGAGGTGCACCGGGAGCCGGGATTTCCCCTTCCTTCGTCCGCTCCTCGCCCTTCAACGCAGCCTCGGTTCACCTCGGGGGTCCCCGGGGGTAGCCTCGGAGGCGGGTGGAGGCGGCGGGACATGGCGGCGGGAGGGGCGCTGCTCCTCAACCTGCGCTCCGCCGGGGTAAGCTGGGCTCCGGGCAGAACCGCGCTGAGGGTGCTGCGACCCGTCCGGCCCTCCCGTCGCGGGGCTTGGGGATGAGTTTTGGGGCCGGGGTCGGGTTTTGGGGGGGGGGGTGGGTTTTGGGGGGGGGGGGGGTGGTGGAGAAGGGTCGCCAGTCCCCGGTCGCCTGCTGGCCTCGGAGCCGCTGGGACACGTGTGAGGTGCTGTGAGGAGGAGGAAGAGGATGATGAAGGCGGTGGAGGTGTTTTCGGGAGTTCCAGAAAACCCCGGCGCGCCGCGAGGAGCAGCAGGAGGTGCTCTTCTCCCCACAAGTTTGGGGAAAGAAGAGCAAAGCTGGGTTTAAAGCGGCCTTTTTCGGTGGGGAAGCGGTGGGGCGGGGTAGGGCAGCGAGTGGGACCGGGGGGAGGTTTGGGGTGAATTCTAGGGGGTTTGGGTAAGCCAGGATGCTATTTTATTGAAAGTTCCTCGCCAGCTTTCACAAAGTGTGCTTTGGCAGGGCCTGCAGAAGGCTGGGGTGTTTCAAGCAGGGTAAATCGATGGGGGAGAAAGCACAGAGGGGTAATGAGAAGAGCCAAAGGGAGGTTGCTGCCAAAGCTGCCAAAGTTTGCCCAGGGAACGATGTCAGCTAAAGTGCAGGGCCTCTGTTGGGTAAGCTGATGGAATTCTTATAACTCAGTGGAGCGTAATACGTTTTACAGCAACTGAGAATCACATCTGAGAAGTTCTTGAATGCCAAAAATGTGAAGAAGCAAGTGAGAAAAGTAATAGAGCTCAAGAATGATATGGTTCACAGGAGGACAAAGACAATTACAGTGTGCAGCTAAGAGTGGGGAAGAGAGAGAAAGAAGTGAGGCGAGATTGTGCAGGGATTTCGCCTGTTTCAGGAGTTTTGCAAATGTGTCAAGGAAAACAAGTTCATTGAAAAAAGGCTGGGGGATAGAAAAGAGCTTTGGGGACAAAGGAAGCTAAATTAATTTTCTTCTTCAGCGTTCCTGGAAAGAGATGAGGAAAGCAAAAAAAAATTCTTCAGGTGATTGGAAGATGGATAAAGAAACCTGTTTTGGTAAAAGAAGTAGTGGAGAGCGCAGAAATCCTGAAGTTGGCAGAAGCACAGGCTGGAGTGAAGGACAGGCCATCCTGCTGCCCAAAACAAGAAAAGGCTATAGAGATGGCTTTAATATAAGGAGAAGGCTTGCCAATCTTTTGAGAGAGATTTTATTATTATTATTATTATATTTTTAAGCATGTTTCGTCAGTTATTAGAGAAGCTAGACAAAATCATTTTGTGATAAGCACCATACATGCCTTTAGATTTTTGAGTTTCAGTAGCATTCAGAGGTCTCAGGCCCGATATTGAACCTGTTAAACTAGGAACTGCAAAAATCAAAGTTCGTTTCTTTAGTCAAGGGGATTCCAAAACTAGGGGTTCTGTTTCGGGGCTGATGTTTCTGTTCACCGTGAGCAAAATACGGTATCATTTACTTAATTCTCATTCATTAATGCATTCTTGCTATCTGGTTTGTTTGTTAACATCAAAGCAGTCCAACGCTCTGAAAAGAAAGCTCCAGTCACCGCATGGAAACCCACCTTCGAAACGTAAGCCGCCGATAAATGCCTTCAAGAAGTGTGCTACAGAAACCAACGTCAGGGAAAAGGGAAGCTTGTCACAAAAATCTCTTCCTAAGAAGCAGTTGACTGACAACCAAAATGAAAGCCAGAAAAGCAAACCTTTCGTTAAGACATCAAGTCTGTTTAGAAACAACCCTGATATCCCCAAAATTCACAGGTATTTTACACAAAAGGGAGTGGGGGGGGAAATCAATGCCTTGAAATTCAGTGTCTTGAATTCTAGCCCTTGCTTGGGCAAAGTAATTGCTTGTCTTCTGGTTTTGTTGCTGTTCACGTAGACTACTAATGTATAGTTTGTAACCACACCACGTGCTTTGTCTTGTTCTGTTTCCCCTATCTCAGAAAAGCAGTGCAGCAGGTACAAGAAAGTATTTTCACTACAGATTCTTTTAGCCAGTTGGACCTCCATCCGCATCTGGTGAGTGGCAGGAAGGCTCTGTGCCTTGGAACATGCTATTTAGGGGGGTGTTTTTTACAGGGCTGAGAGGTGCACCTTTATTTATGGTACCTTGAACAGGCTCTCCACTACTCTGATTGTATCACAGTCTCATAGCTCGGTGTGCTGGCCAATATCCACCCATCCCCAAACATAGAGGTTCAGAACCCTTTGCTCTTTGCATCTGTAATACCAGAACCACAAAGAGCTATTTGGGCTATTTGGGGGTGCAGTATTTTATCAAATCTGGTATTTCACATTGTACAAGAAATGGTATAATTCTGATAAGCTATTAGAGGTATTTTGAGGATATTGGAACTTTTCCATTCGGCTGCCCTGGATGAGTAATGTAGAGAATAAATACCAGTCTTGTGGTTTTTGCTCTATCTTGTACTATAAAAGTAACAAAAGAGACAGCTTGACAATGAAAGCTGCTTACTCCTGTTAATTCTCTCCCTAGATATCCACAATAACCACTGTCCTGAAGATATGTAGTATGACCAAGTAAGTAAATCCATGTAAAAATTTTGCACTTCACTAACCTTTAAAGCCAATCATCTGTGATGGTTTTAGTTATTCTTAATTGGATTGTGAAGAACGCAGTACTTGTTAAGCTGTCCCACTTCCCATAGGGTTTATTTATTTCAAAATCTGGGACAAGAAATAACTCACAAGTTACATAGCAAGTCATTGTCATAGCTGGAGATGGGACCTCAAAATCCTAGCTTCTAATCTGGTACTGGAATCATAAAATCACTTTTTTTTTTTGATCTATCAAATCTGATGTGTATCTGCAGGCTCCCCTTAAAACTCATCTCTACTGATGTAGCTATACAACAGAGGTGAACATGTGGAATTTGAGATAAACAGTTTTGAAACAGTCAAAGTTTGTTAAAACTTTAAGTTTCTCTGCTGTGTTGCGTCTGTGTTTCCTAACTTGTTTGTTTGTTTCGCAGTGTTCAGAAGGAAACAATCCCTGTGCTCCTGCAAGGCAAAGATGCTCTAGTGAGATCTCAGACTGGTTCAGGTCAGTTTTTAATTGCCAGCTTCCCTTCTTACAGCATTTTAAACTGGATTCCAAATTAAGGAACCAAAGCATCATGTTCCCAGTTCAGCTCACGAGAGTGACAGGCTCAGAACCCTGGCATGGGACTGCCGTGGCACAGACAGATGCTGTGCAAACTTGTGTGGCAGCCCGGTGCTGGGACCGAATGTTGATGTGCAGCTGCCAGCCATTGCACGTGGGCCTGTTCCAAGGCTCGTGCTGGGGATGCAGGGCCAGGAGGCCAGGGGAGCTAAGCAGCAAACTCTCTCATCATACAAACTTACGTGCTTGTTCTATAGTAAACTATGTCTTCATGTCTCATGTTCTTGGGTGGACAGAGCTGTTTCTTTAGATGGATCCTAGCTGGGATACCACCACCTCTTCTTTTTAATGTAAGCCCTCAGTGAACAGTCTGCCCATCTTCCTTTTTGGAAGCTTCTTACTTAATTATAACGTTTCCAGGCTCTGACTGCAGCTTAAGAATAGCGAGGTGATTGGTACTTTAATTTGCTGCAATTTCCATTTATTTATTTTTTAAATGGAGACTCTTCCAATTTTCTCTCTCTTATGAAGGTAAAACTCTTGCCTATGGGATTCCACTTGTGCAGTCTTTACAAGGAATGGATACCAAAATAAAGGTAGGTGCAACTAAATATATTTGCTCTTGATAGTAAGATCAATAAAAAATAAATTTCAGCTGTTACCTTGTAGTCATCAGCATCTGTCCTGGTTAAAAGGTCAAGCAATCTCTTCTGCTGTATTTGTGAATGTGGCTTACGTGATCCTCCTGTACCGCTGAGATGATTTAAGAACCATGCAAATATTCTTACATGTAAAATGTTACACGTTCCCCTTTACAGCAGAAAAGAGATGGTGGCGGTATTGATACTTGAAAGACTGTTGATTTTTTTAAAAAAATGGGTGGGGAGCGCCCCAGACTGTGGCGTACAAGCTTATAGTAAAGCCCTTTAGAATTCACTTTGTCAGACAATAGATCTCAGAAGTGGAAGTGGCCTGAGTAGTAGTTCTGCGTGCTTCTTAGCGGTCCTCTTGTCTTCTCTGTTCGCAGCGGAGTGATGGGCCTTATGCGCTTGTATTAGTCCCAACAAGAGAGGTAGGTGGCCCTTTTTCTTTCTGTTTCTGTCAGAACCTGAGTGTGTGAACGCTGATTTTTAGTAGATGTGGATCCACCAGGGACTGAAGACTGTCCTAGGAAACATCTTTTTGCCCTGACTGAAAGAGTGTTTGCTCTCTGAATGCATGCTGGCATGTTTTACTGCCATACCGAAATAGGTCAGAAGACTTCTCTTAAGGTTTCCCCATGCAGCAAGATCTCACTTGGGAGCACTGGAGAAATTCTCTAGCTCAGTGCTTGGGGAGAAGAAGCTTGCCTAGTTCATACAGCAGGAGTAAGTAAAACGAATGAAATCAGCTTTGCAAGCGTGTAGGTTTATACAAACGCTTCGCTTATGGAGCCCTCTTTTCAAATCCATAAGTGAACGCTGAAGATGAGGCTACCAAGAGTTGGTTTCTCCACAGAACTCTTTTATTTCATTAATGTCATTTGCAATTGCAAAAGCAATTGGAGGGTAGCAACCTTTTGTGTGCGTGTCAAATGACGATAACATGAGTGCAGAGAACTGATGCAGGTATCTAGCTTGGGGCACAGCATTTCCTGCAACCTGCAGTGCAGCAACATCTCAGCTCGGTTCCGTGAACGGAGAAAGCTCTGAAGCTATTTAAAATTTTTACAGCAGCAAACTCAGTGCCTTGCTGGGATGCTGTGTGAATACTAAGCATGTAGGAAACTGTTCATAAGCTTGTTTAAAGAGCTGCCAATGAGTGCACTTATCAAGAAGCCTTGTAATTACAGGTGGTATTACTTCTCTTTCTGTTGAAGGTAATAGGCTTTCTTGAGAGCTTGGCAAATAGTACCTAACGTGTAGTCAGAGCAATTAAAATAGTTTCACTCCCATAACTAAGCCCTGGTCACATACTCGTGTTCCATGAATGAGTCAGGGTGGCACCACTGCCTTTCTCAGCCTTCCTTATGGCCGCAGCAGCAACGTCTGTCGGGCAGCACGTGAAACCCGACAGCTAAATGTTTCCTGTGGTCCAGTGGCACGATCACTCCGTGGGTCAGGTGAGAGGATAATGTGGCATGCACCGACTGCCAGAAGATAGTGTTTTAACCGCTGGGCTGCGTTTCCTTTCCATGGTGTTTTGTTTGGTTGGTTGTATTTTTTTTTCCTGCAGAAATTGTGCGGTTTTCCTTTTTACTTTTCTCGTGGAGCACAATCTTTTGTGGTTTCAGCGTATTTTTTTCCCTGGGGCATTCAAAGAGGCCTGCAGAAGTCTGTATTGTCCTGACAGCTGGCTTGTGGAGTTGAACCAATAGAGGGGTTTTTGAACAGGTCCAAATATAATAAAAGAAGGATTATTGAAGGGACTAAAATAATAGGCAGCTTGTAAAAGAACAGTTAGGGACATATTTAGGATTCTGACAATATACGGAACAGACATCCAGACATCTCACAGACTTCTGAAGCAAAAGGGGGATTGCTGTCCGTTAGTAGCCTTTCTCGGAACTCACTTTCTTGTGTTGAATTCCACAGCTTGCAATCCAGAGCTTTGAAACAATTCAGAAACTACTCAAGGTAAGAATTAAATTCTTTTTTTGTTTGTTTTCCCCTCTGAGCCTCTTGCTGTAAGCTGCTAAGCAACTTCAGTTCCTGTGGGTTCAACCGGGTGCTAAAGGAAATCCAGCGTCTGTCAAGATCTATGGTCCTGACAGATAAATCTGTCTTTAAACATTTAAGTGTGATTTTCTCTGCGGCATGTTTTAAACTATTAAGTGAACAATAAGCTGGTTAATTCTGGCACCTTAATTACGTAAGTTTTCATAAAGAAGTGTAGTTGATCTCCATGGTTTCTTTTTAGAAATAGCTGCCATCGTTTCAGTCTGAGTTATGAGTGAAAACTCTCACGATGACAGGTGCCATTTTACTGGAACTGTTACTCGGCAGATGAGTTTCTGGTGGGGATTAGGATTTAGGTGAGCTGCTTAGCCAGTTGAATAGCTGGAGAAATTAAAAGGCTTTTAAAGATCACTACATGATAATGTATTACTTTTATCTGGGGCAGAGTATCTTAGCATGGGGCTAGAAGGTGGCTAAACGGTTTGTCTGATCCCTCTTCCCACTCCATCTTCCGTTGTTCTTTGAAATAACGAGACACCTTCCAAATCTTTGTAGTGCTGGAATTACCAAGTAAAATTTACTTGTGTCGTGGTGAGGTTTAAAGTACTGGAGTCTTCTTAGAAGTTCTGAGTGGACTCTTGATGTGGAACTCCGATCTGTTAATATTGAGCAATGGAATTCTGTCAAGACCTCGAGCAACTGAAGGTGGTCATCAAAGAATAAAGGGTGTGGAGCAATCCAGATTTCAATTTTTCTCTTTGTTAACCGTAAATGTGTAGCAACCATCAGTTGTTACAGTGACCCAAAAGAGTATTTGGATCACGGTCTGACTGGAGAGTGTAATTTGCTTGTGTAATTACTGAGGGGGAAGAAGGCTAGTCGAGCTCTTCTTGATGCAATTACTCTGATGCCAACTGCTGAGATGATATAGTATGGATCTTGCTAAGACATCTTCCTTATTTCGAACCTGTCCAAGGAGCGCTTTTTGTTAGAAACTGTTTTGTTGGAGTATTTTTGGCAAGCGGTGACCCGTGCAAACTTAAGCCTATTTACCAGTCATGCATTTGTGCCATCCTTACAAGCTGTGCTCTGCGTCTGTCCCGCGTTTCTTGTCAAGTGAGGCGATGACAGTCCTGTGCTTTGATTATCTCCCCTGCAAATATCGGGCGATACTGGACTCGGTGAAGAGTCAGGCCTCATTAAAGTAAATGGCAAAAGCTCCTGCCAGTATCAATGAGACTGGTATTTAATGTGCACATGGTGGCTGTGTGCCTGCAGATCTGTGTGTGTATAAATAAACTTTATAGATCTGGTGGTTTTTTTTTTTAATCTTTCTTGGCCACAGGAGGATATTGCTTAAAGGCGAGATGAAGGAATAGCGTCGTAGCTTGTCTTTGAACATTTGGGTTACATGGGGAGAAGGGAAAGAAATATTATTATGTGAGTGGAAGCGGTGCAAAAGTGATTGCATTTCTATTTTCTAGACAATGTGGGAAGCAAGTTACATGGCTAGAACCAGAGGTGCCATTGATATTTATCTGTGGGTGAGAAAGGGCATGTAGGCTGTATCTGTTAGATCAAATCAGGCTCGCACTGCTGTCAGCTCCAGTCTTTTCTCTTTTTGCCAAGAAAAATCATTTGTTGGATTAGGCTCTGTCTGTTTATTAAGAAGAATCTATGTTGGTCTCGCTTTTCCTTTCTGTAGCCGTTTACCTGGATTGTGCCTGGAGTGCTAATGGGGGGAGAAAAGAGAAAATCAGAAAAAGCCAGGTATGAAACCGACTTCTTAAATTGTATTTTGGGTTCTTCGGCTCTACAGCCTTTTTCTCTGCTACTCTTCTTCAGAGTGCTTTTCTTAGTGGGAGAGAGGATTGCGAGTTTGGATCAAGCTGTGATCCCCCTGGATCTTACACAGATACAACGGCTGAGTCAGCAGGAAGTATTCACTTTCCTCAGTCGGATCTGTTTCTAAAATGTTGATGAGCCTTCGGAGATGATGATCTCTTGAGTCAGTATATTTTCTTTTCTGACAAACACCTGTATTTGCTTATCTCCAAGTGCTGTCTGCAGTATTTGTTACGGGGGAAATTGCTTTCGGGAGAAGAGATTTCCTGGTGTTAAAAATCTTTCTTTTCCCTTTTCAAAAATGGAATTGTAAGCCAGGAAACCAAAGTGGAATTTTCATTTGTCTGTGTATAAGCATACACAACAAGTTTACTCTATGCAGTAAAAAGTACTCCATTAGAAAAGAAAACCGAGCTTGCATGTCTTATTTTTTAAAATATTATTAATAATTATTTCCACCTTGTCTGTATTGCTGAGTACGCCACTGTGAATGTCAGTGATGATTAAGGGTAAAATTTGGCTGTGTGAGAAATTTCAGTTTTAATCAATGAGAAATTACCATTCCTGCTAATTTTGCTCTGTCCGTGATTTTTTTTCTCTGTAGGTTCTAGTTCCTCATTCTGGTTTCCTATTCCACAATCACTTGTAACCTGTGTGGTTCCTTCTTTTTTCCTTTTTAATCAGGTTACGTAAGGGGATAAATATCCTTATTTCAACTCCTGGTCGACTGGTTGATCACATCAGGTCCACAGAATGTATTCATTTCCGTCGCACTCAGTGGCTGATCATCGATGAAGCAGACAGGTAAGCTTCCAGGTGTTCAGATATGGAAAAGAATAAAGACACTCTCTGCATCTGGGTAGATGTCTGAGGTCAGGAAGACGCATCCCTTTGGACAGATTGTTCTACAGTTATTCAGTTGCAGAGATTCTCTGTGTATTCTGACATGTCTTAACCTGGCAAAAGTTGAAGGTAGAGCATAAAGCTAGATGGGCCAAAGATCTGATCAGCTCCAGCACTTCTGCTATTCTTAATTGGCTTATGTAGCCTTATGAATTTCTTCCCATTCCTTCCTTACAGCATCTTTCATAATCTGTTGTTTTTTTAGGATCCTGGACCTGGGCTTTGAGAAAGATGTGACTGTGATACTTAATGCTTTAAATGCTGAGAACGAGACGCGTCAGAATGTCCTGCTTTCAGCCACACTCACAGAAGGTAGGTTATAGATGTCTTGTGTCTCTCTTAGCTGAAAAATTCACAGGGAATTGTGAAATAGCTTGTTGAAATTTATTATATTGTGTCCCAAAATGAAGCCCTTTGCAGAAGTGGAATAACACCTTATGATTTTGCTGGGTTTATGACACTTCTTCATTAACGGAATTTCTGTCAGTGTATATACTTACATAGTCCTTACATATGTCACACACAGCAAAGTCACCATGAGCCCGGGAAGCACTGTTTTTGTTTGGTGTTTGTTTTTTTCCCTTACAGATGCAGAATTAAGGCAGGCCAGGACAGCTGCTGTGTGATTTGCTCAGTATTGTACAAGAAGTCAATTGCTGAGGCAGGAGTTGAGCCAGGCCTAGTGACTCTTAGACTATGGAGCGGAGATCTGTTGTGTTTTTCCACACACATCATTAAAAAATGCAACTGCCAAATGCTGTCTATCTGGATGAGACATTTATATAATGTAAAATAACACAATTGGCTGAAGCAGGGCTTGTGACACTTTTGGTGGAGTCTGCAGCAACTAAGCCTGGCTGAGCCCTGAAAAATCTGTAGTTTGTGGAAGAGTTCTCTCAGTGTTTGAAGCAAGGCTCACAAATTCCTTGCCCTTCACTCTTTTCCCCAGGAATTGCATTAGCTGTTCTGTATGTGAATATATCACCCCTCTCCAGCAGCACCCCGGGTTGGGCCTCATGTGTTTCTCATTTTCTGTGGTTTAGGTGTGACACGGCTGGCTGATATCAGTTTGAACGATCCCGTCAGAATTTCCATAGCAGATGAAATCCAGAAGAGGCTCAAACCAGCGTCGCAAGCAGATAAAGAAGCCAGTAGTCCGTCAAGCTGTATGGACCAGGAAAACTTCGCCGTTCCAGAGAAGCTGAAGCAGTACATCATGATGGTCCCTGGCAAATTGAGGCTTGTCACGTTAGCAGCTTTTATCCTTGAGAAATGCAAGGTGAGACTCTGCTTGCATTTATATTACTAAGTAGCCCTTTGCACTTTTTCACTCCTACATCTCTTACTCTGTCAAGGATAGCCTGGATTAGATCTAAAGCTTTGAAGTGCATCTAGTGTAGAGGGAGCCACAAGAGAGCTGAGGTGTTCTTGCATCTTTCATGCTGACAGTGAGATAACCGCAGCATGTTCTTGTACTACTTCTGTGGGCTTAGCGTTTGGTGTCAAACTTCTTAATATATCCCATTCCTGGATAATTGTATCTACAGAAGCAGAAGTCACGTAAGTATCGTGAGATCAGGGAATTGGGGGAGACCTGTGAGAAATGGACACATGCAATTTTTCTTTTTGTTTCCTTGCAGTTTGAAAAGCGACACAAGATGATCATCTTTTTCTCCAGCTGTGAACAAGTGGAATTCCACTACGATCTCCTTCTAAATGTCCTTTCAGGAGGGCTAGAGTCTGAACAAGCTAAACATTCATCTGTCTCCTCTGCACACTTAGAGTTTCTGCGACTGCACGGCAACATGGAACAGGAAGTAAGCACTATCAAACTGTCACGATACCCGGTTTCGTTCCTTACTCCCTATGATTTATTTTGTGGTTATTTTCGGGTGGAGGGCAGAAAAGAGGACAGAGTCATTTCACCTCTGGGGTCCTCGTTCTTCCATCTGCTAATGAGAATAAGAATATTGTCCTACTTCTGGAAAGTACTTTGGTAGCTAGATCTGAAAAACACAGCTGAAGAGGCAAGAGGTGTTATTTCAGCAGGCTGAGGCAGCCGTTCAGTATTCCCAGTGGGCACGCTCAAACCATTTATGTATCCGTGGTTCTCTCTCATGCAGTCAAGAAAGGCTTTTAATGCCAGAGGCAAACCTCATCCCAGCCCCAAAATGTTACTACCCGACAAGTTGACCCTGTTGGCTTTAAAGAACGGTGTCTTGACAGCCTGCTCTTTTCCCTGGGATGGAATAATAGCAATATAATGGCGACTACCCCAAAGTAAGTCTAGCTTTTAGCAGAGTGGGCTGGGATGGTGAGCTTGGAGTTTGCTGCTGGGAGAACAGCGTCGAGTAAGCTGTCGCCGCAGCGTTTCTCTCAGTAGCTGAGGGAGCTCCCTTGAAAGTTCAGCCCCAGATCCTGCCCTTGGTCTGTGATGGAGAGAAGAGCTGCTGTTTCCCTCTCGAGCTACACAGCAGAGATGGTAAATGAATAGATCTCTTCTGAGGAAGGAAGAGGTGAAGAGCCGTTGTTTTTCTCACTCATTCCCATCCTGTGGAGACCAGAAACATGTGCTTTGCTGTCCCTGCGTTCTGGCCTTTCCTCAACCTGCCTGCCTGAGTGAGCGAGCAGGCCTGGTCTGGCCCAACTCTACCCTGACCAGCTGTTAAGGCAACAGAACACCACTAAGTAGCTGGCACCAGGGGAAGGGTTTTGCCTTTTTAGTACCCAGTGTGTAATTAGTGCTTGATGTCTTCAAATTAAGAGCATTAATGGAGCTAAATTGTGGATCCCATATGGTACTGCTGAGCACGGCTGCTGTCATTGTCAACAAGATACAGCGTGCTCTCTTCTTTAATTTTTGTCAGCAGAGGGTTCAGTGTGTCGGCAAGGCCCAAGTTTCCCTTCTTTCCCAGAACAATGCGTCTAGCTGGGAGTCAAGTCCATCAGGTTTCTCTGTCATCAACGTAGCGGGCCGTCCGCTTACCCTCTAGCTAGAACTCTGAGGAGGAAGGCTTGGAACATGGAGACAAGGACATTTGGCAGGAGGAGGAAAAAGGGCCAGGAAGGAGACGGGGATCGTGTGTCAGAGGCCACAGACAGTCTGAGCTCTGAAAAGGACAAGAACAAACGGAGTAAAACCAAGGAAGTGTGAGTGGCTGGAGGTGGACGGGAGTTACTGGCGAACGCTGAGACCAAATGCTACTGAGGCCTTCGGTTGCTGGTGCTCAGAGGTGGTGTAGTGTGACAGCAAATGTTGTATCGCCGTGTGGGACCAATTGAACGAGGCATAGTTGTTTAACTGTTACATTCGATACTTTGCTTTAGTGTTGATTGTTATGTGTACACACTTCTAATTTTTCTGTTTTAATCCCCTAGGAAAGAACAGAGGTCTTCCAGGAGTTCCTAAAATCCAAGACCGGCATCCTGCTTTGCACTGTGAGTAACTTAGAGTCCCTGTGCAGCTCCACGATAATGGGCCCGCCTGGTATCTAATGGTAGAACGGAGAACTTGGCACTGAGCTGTAATTCCAGCTCGCTGTCTGACCTTGAGGAAAGTCATCTCCTTTTTCTGCATCTCCTGTTAAGTAAGGACCGTTGCCCTCTTTGCAAACTATTGTGTGATCTTTTGCTATACGGCACCACAGGCAGAAAGAGTATCATACACAAGAGCCTCTACGTGTTTTGCATGGCCTTATGTTTCTGCAAAAATCCGTTCATCTGAAGCTGGAACCTTGCCCTCTCTGTGCAGTCAATAGAAAGCAATCCTAATTTGTAGCATGCCCCGTAACTGCCAGGTAAATTGGATGCAATGTAATATTTCCCATCTTAATGACTACCCCAAGGTTAAAAACAAAAACCTGCGGGGATGGAGGGGAAGCCCAACCAGAGAACGGTGCCATTAGAAATGCACACGCTCTGCTGCTCTCCATGCTTTGCCCTTCAAGCTTCCTTCAAGGGTGCTGACGGAGAAATTCTTGTCCTCTTCTGAAGTTTGCTGGCACCCTTGTGTTGTGGTGGCACCTTCCACTTCTCGTTTCTGACCTGTCGGTGCCACAGCTAGCCTGCTGCAGTGGTGCAGAAGGCTGCACGATTTGCTCTCTAATAGTGGCAGCTGTTGATCTGAAAATGTGTGAATCTTGGCGATTTCTACCCACCGCAAACTTGTAAATTACAGCGATCGGGAGTAATTAGAGCTGAGAAAACCTCGCTAGCTCTGAAATGACTCCTGTTCTTGCAGCACATTGTTCTTAAAGGAAACTAGTTGCAATTTTTTCCAGAAACCGGGGGCTGAATTTTATCTCCATTTCGTGCCCACGGTATGAACTAGGACTGCCATGTATACGGGAGTGTTTGACGTAGCGTTGCCAATTTACATATTGTATCACCTTTAAAATTGTCCTTACCTTCTTGTCTTGGCCCTGCTAGTTTGTACTGTCTTTACAATGATTTGATCAAGGTCAAAATGTATCTTTTCAATGTGCAACTATAATTTGGTTTCCCTGTGTATGGAAATCATACTTCGGTGTCTCAGTCGAGGAGGGTAGCAAAGCTTAGCCATTCACTGGTGCAGATGAAGTATTTTGAAGATAAAAAGCGTCTGATAAATGCTGAATGCTAAACAGGTAAACTTTGTTATCCTTCACACACGTTCTGTCTATGACTGAGAAATTTCAGGGACATCTCTTGTTACTGGTATTTCACTCAGTGTCGTTCTAAACTCATTAAATTGCTCAGTTGTAGACAAAGATAAAATACAGTATTGCAATCACTCCTGTGTCTTTCATTGGCATACCAGTTCTGGGGTGAGACAATTTGGAGGGGAGACGCAGCCTGCGGCAGGAAAAATATGGCAGGGTAGGAAGAAGAAAGATAAGTTAGATAAATCCCAGTGGATGGGATTCCCCTCTTGAGACACTGGAGATGTGGCGTGATTTCCTGCCAGGCCACAGACTCTGTAAGAGTGGATGTGGAATTGTGATGACAAGGCAAGCAGTCCCATCAGCTGAGCAGCGAGAGTTGCATTTGCTCCTGACCTGCCCCAAACTGAATTGGCCTTGATGGCGGTGAGGAGAGCAGCGTACGGCTCTCATTTAGTGTAATCCTACTTCATTGCAGTCTGAGCTATTCTGCATTTATTGCAAGGCAGGGATGCGCATCCCGACAGTTACAGCGACTGTGGCGCATGGTTAGCCTGTTAAGCCCAGAAGTTGTACGCCCAAGTCCAAAATCTCTCTGCGCTTCAGCTCCACGTCTGCAAAATGGGGATGGTTGCTCTTCTCCCTTACAGAGATGTCGGGAGGACAAATGCATTGAAAGCAGGAGGTGGCCTGTTACCACAGTAATGGGGACCATATGGACACCTTAATATAGAGATACACTTTGCACCAGTCCCACATTACAGGTGCCTCCCCAACGCAGATGTCCAAAGGGCAGCCAGGCACTGTGACCACCTCCTGCCCCCGAGGGCACTGCTTTTTTCTGACGCTTTTTTTCCTATCAGCAAAAAACCTTCTGCGGGAAGACGGTTCCGTTCGCTGCGAAGCAGTGTCTGGTGCCCACAAAACGTTGAAACCTGGCTGACAAAAGAGCAACACAAATAATGTTACCGTCCTTTCCTTGTCCCTTATGCCACGTTCTCCACCCATCTTTCCGCTCTAGTAAGCAATGGGACCTGCTGTTCCTTTTATTAATTTGCTCTGTGTCATATGTATATTAGGGTATGGTATAAAATATTTTTTGCAGGCAAAATAAGCTGGCAGGCAAGAAAATAAAGAAGGGCTGTGCATCTCAGAGGGTCTCATCCAGGTTTATTTCTCTCTCCTTCGCTGAAGTTCTTCGCGGCTTCCTTTGGGATGTGCCTTTTAAACAAGTTCATCTCTTCCAGGGAGAGAGGAAAGATCATTTGGAGATTGTTTGCTGTTTACTCAGTCACGCTAACTCATCTTGCCAGTTTTCTGGCGGCCCCAGCCAAGAGCTTTCGCCTCTGACAGCTTCTGTGCTCTCTCCTTCCTCCTCTGATTACGCAGCCCAATCTGTCACCCTGCCGACGGGGGTCTCTACCCTGCTGATGGCTTTCCACACTCGGCAGTAATGACTTTTGGCAGGCCGGGAAGGCGCGAGAGCTTCTTCCCCAGCTTGGAGAGCCGTTAGGCCCTCTCTGCCTGTTAGCTAAAGCACTTTGTGAGGTTCTTTGGTAAATAAATGAGTCATTTTAATCCAACTGACAGCCTGGCACCTGAGCAAGCTGCCTTCCATCTGTACTTCTAGGCCTCATGTAGGCAGCCAATTGTCAAGCTCAGGGCCTTCAAGACCTCACCATTGAGTGTCTTTCAAAAGCAACTTTAGCAATTTCCTTTGGCCTAATTAGATTGTGTGCGAGGCCCTTACAAAAGTTTTGTGGCTGTGTTGGCTCGCACGCTCTGCAGCAACGTGCCTCACGTTCTGCCTGGTGGTTTTGCCCTCCGTTCCCTCGCACCCAGCCCTCTGTGCCTCACCACCCCCTGCCAGGCCACGAGGACAGGATGGCGACAGCAGTTTTTAGGAGCAGAGATTTCAGTGTTTCTGCAAGCCCTCAGGTAGATCGGGCCGTGATTCCGTGCCGTTCTGTCACTTGCACTTGGGTCAGGCCAGGAACGTGGGTAAGGCTTCGGATTATTGTTCGGTTGGCGTCTGGGTTTTCTTTAACATCGCTCTGCAGTAGTTCCTTTCTTCTTGCTCCTGTGAGACGGTCACTTAACGCTCCTTCCCACCATCCACTGACAGGAATCAGCGGTGACGTGCTGGGGTGTCGTACTCTTCATTCCCCTTCCGTTATGTAAGGCCACGTGTGGAAGGGGGAATGCTGCCTGGGGCAAAGGAAAAGGAGGGAGGGTAGGAAATTGGAAATCCGTTGGGTTTCCTGAAAGAGTGCTGGCAGCGGGTTAGTGCTTCTGCAGAGGGAATAAACGTGGTGCTAGCAAAACTGGATAATTGTTGCTTGAGCTGTGTTCTGTTTCCCGGCATGGTGACCCAGAAGTATTTTTCTAAAGATCTGAGAAGCAAGAAGCTCTTGGGCTCTGCCAGCGGAGGAAGGCAAATCAGCTCAAACTTTTTATCCTAATTCTACCTTGCTGCTGCCTACCGGGGTCTTTGAGGAAAAGGAGCTACAGGAGACGCAGGTGGACTGATACTGAGGAATCTTTGAGAGTTTGCAAAACACTCCAATTACCAGTAAATCCCAAGGTACTTCTGAAAGAAAGCCAAGCTAAACCCCAAGGGAATAGCTGCTGATATGTGTCAGTAACAGCTGAATGGAGTTGGTGGCATTGTGAAAGCAGAAGTGAATACGAGGCTGGCGATGGGAGAGCCTCCTCCTGAAACCTTGTCCCTGGCTTTGTATGTTTTTGGTTAACCTCTCAGCTTCCCTGCTTCCTTTGGCGAATGTACTTGGGAACAGTGCTCTCTGTGGCAGTGGTTTCCCAGCCAGAGATACTAAGAAAAGTTATCTTAAAGAGGAGGGAAATAGTCCCATGGGTGAGGGATGGCCCCTTCACTTCCCGGTGCTGGAGGTGCCTGCTCGTGACGGCAGGGACAGCTTGGCTACCTGCGTATTTGGGGTAAGCTGACCCTGTCCCGAGGTCAGAGCCCTCTGATCAGCCACAGCCCTGCCTCGACTGCTCGCTGTGAGGAAGAGCACGGTGTGGGAAAAGACCAAAGGCTTGTCAGCGTGGAAGCACACAACAGAACCAGCAAAAGCAGAATCAGGCGTCAGCACTCCTGCCTGATTGTGCTGTAGAGTTTATAATCTTGTTATCCCGCTAACTGCTGTACGCATTCCCCGACTTCTCTAGATTTATTTTCTCCAGCCTCCTTTAAATGGCTTTTTGTACATCTGTTCATCTGACTCTGGGAACGAGTCGTTTCTTAATGAGCGTGCAGGAGCTAAAGCGTGCGTTATTTCAGAGTGGGCGCTGTGGAAAGAGTCTCCTCTTACTGCAGTTGGAGCCACAAAGCAACCTGGCTAGTGCTTATGAGAAGGCCTTTGCTGCCAAAACATCAGCTTCCTAGTCTTTTAACGTGTGTGGGAGTTGCATGAAAACACTTCAGTGGGTGGCTGACACATTTTTAGTACATTAAGCTCCTGCTTACGTTCTTAATATATTCTATTTTGCAACTAGCTAAAAGATACACGTGTTCCAAAACATTTCCTAACAGAGTTAAATCTGCACACCTGCTCTGGTATTGTGCGTGGTGAATGTAAAATCCAAGCAGTGTGTGAGGACATTACTAATGAACAGAAAATCAAGAAGGGAGATCGAACCACGCTTGCACTCTCTCCATTTTGAACACTATTTAAACTCTCTCTTCTCTTCGAAAGGATATATATTTCTTGAGCTGCACTGGCTGTGCATAACTGAAGGGTCTCGCTCAAGTCGATGCATTTTCTCACCAGCTGGCACATCAAATAACTTGCCTGAGAGTAGCTTCAGACTGTTTTCTTCAGGGCTGAGTTTTGTTTCTCCGAATCAAAGCCAGGCTGGTGAAAATCGAAGGGAAAGCTGAAGTCCCCTTCCCTCGAGCTGTCCTTCAGCTTCCTGCAGGTTCTACTAAATTGTTTGTTGGCCTTTTATCACAGGGCCGGGTGACCTGCAAGTCTCCTGCTCCTCAACTTCAGATCATCGCCTAGGAAACAGCTAATTAGTAGTAGTTGGAGATGAGTGTGTCTTTGGACATTCCACTCAAGGCCTAGGGTCCTTGATTCCTTGATCATTGCTTCGTGCCCATTTTCCTCCTTAGCAGCCTGGTTGTTCTTAGGCTCGCCATAGAGAAAGTTATGCTGAGAAGTGCTGTTGCCTTCCAGGGGTTTGATTCTGCCACTGTCATTGTTTGGGTAGCAGGTGCTACGAGCAGATCCGTTTCCAGCAGTGGCACAAACAAGAACTGAAGTATCGCTGTGGTATCACTTAATGGTATCGCTGCCGTTCCGATAGGTGACCCTCTCTGATACAATGCAAAGGGCCCCTAGCAGGCTGCTGTAATTCAGCACCACTCCTGAAATTGCTGTTTTTATACCCTCCAAGCTTTGGCCCCTAGCAGTGGAACACTTTGTATTGCATTAGCCTGTTAACAATCTCCCTTGCATTTTAAACCCTTACCATTGTTTTTGACCTCAGTCCATCTCTCCCCAAACCAGGCACATAAAAATCCTGCTTGCGTAGCCAGTTGTCCCAGCATAATCCCCACCCCGGAAGAGTTCTTAATTTGCTGATATCTGCAAAGCATTTGTACAGTAATTTCCTTATTAATTTTAAAGGATGTCGCAGCACGTGGGCTGGACCTGCCTCAAGTGACGTGGATCGTGCAGGTAGGTTTGCTGTGTTTATCTGTGTGTACGTATGGATTAAGCGTGGCCTCGCTCAGATGAAATCCCCTTCCAGTCCACATCCTCTTTCTGCAGTTCTGCTCGTCTTTGTGCCGGTGCCTACAGGTGTGAGAGACCGGCGTGTGTCTGACTACAGGACCAGGAGTCGAGGCTGACAGTCTCTTTTCCCTCTCGATAACTTGAGTATTGTCAGCAGTGTAATCACATTCTGCAGGCTGGGAGGAAACACCTCCTGCTTCCCCCCACAGGAAGCTAAATTCTGCGAAGTGCTGGCCGTCTTTTTTGCAGTCCGGCGTTTCTGCTTTTCTGAGATTGGTGGGGAGGCAGTTCCACCAGGAGTTTAAGCGCAGTCCTAATGTTAAACATTGAGTAGCCCAATACTGTCTGTGCGATGACCTGAATGTTTCGAGGTAGGTTTTGCTGGGCTGGGACTGGGACTGGGTAGCTGTAAGCATTCAGCTTTCAGTAGAACTGCATAGTTCAGATTTTTCCCTTTAAAACAACCACCACCACCAAACAAACAAACAAACAAAAAACCCCAGGAACACTGCATTGCTGCTGACAGAAATGCTCTCTTTGGGGAGAAAAAAAAAAACTAAGGGAGATGGATTGAACCTTAAAAATAGCAGCCTGTCATTTCAAAGAGGAAGCTGGGGGCATGAAGCAGATTTCATTTTTGTGAAAGATTTATAATTAAAAGAAAGGTTAGTTGAATTCGGGAAAACTGATCTAGAGATGCTCCTCCATCAAGTGACACCTGGGCAAAAAGAACAGTGCACAGAGCCTCAACAAAACAGCCTTTTAATTTCTACCTCATCCCTTCAGGTAACAAATTTTATTTTAATTTTGTGTTTTTTTAAAAAAACAAAAGATTTTGTAGCAGCTAGCTAGTCAGAGAAGGCTGGGGAAGTGAAGTCTTTAATTCCCAGCTCTGTATATTAATATAATTTACCAAAGGTACAGTCGCCAGTGTTAGAACGCAGTGCAAATTACCTCAAGCCCTGGGAGACTTCTGTGTGTCCAGAAGGCGAAATCTCAGCTGTCCTGAGAGCTGTGTCCAAGAGCAAGGACCTGCAGGGAGCAATTAGATTGCTCACAGCATCTTACTCACACCTCTAGCCAGTAGAAACTTTGCCAGAGGGCACAGGTATAAACACTAGAGTGGGCTTTGGTTGTTGGTTTTCTTCCAGTTAAACTGCTGAGGGCTCGTTTCTAAGCAGTATCTCTGTGCGTGTTCATTTTTCCAGGAAAGAGGGGTGAGGGAAAAATGGGGGGTGGCTAAAGGCAGGGAAACAGGTCAGCCTTTATCAGATCTTGCAGGCGGCTGGGCATTTTCGATCCCCAGAGAAGTAAACGAGGGGCACCGCTATTTGGGGTGGGATGGAGCCTTAAGCGACGCTTCAGTAGCGCCTCGCAGTTATGGGTGGAAAGACAACTGCTGCCTAAAGGACTCACTCCCCCATCTCTCTTAGGTTTCCTCTGTCCAGTAACGTACCCAGCAACCTACGATTTGGTTTAATTCAAAGCAATTTAACCCAACTCCACGTTTAAATTTGTCACGTTGCTCTCCCAGATGCAGAGCAGGCAGCTTCTCGCTGCGTATGTACGGGCACTGCCGAGGGTTGTTTGGTTTGAGGTTTCTGTGCTTCTATTTTTTATATATTTTTTTTTGGAGGGAAGCAAACAGGTTCCTGACGTGCCTGCATAGAAATAAAATGTAAAAGGCAAAGAGAGACACCGAGATGGGGGAAACTGTCCTATTATCTGAAAGTTGGCCAACGTGTCACATTCACATGTCAAAAAAGCGCTGTGGCTGAGGGGGTTGAGTGATGGTTCCAGGGATGAGTCTGATGGGCTCTTTCCAAACGGGTTCCGAGGCGCGTACAGCGTGTGGGTTTTGCCGAGATCCCCTTTGTTTCAGACGAGCAGGCGGAATGTCTCGTTTATAATTAACACGCCGTGTTCTGTTAATTCCTCCTCTCCCTTCTCGTGTTCCCTTTTTGAAGTATAACGCTCCGGCTTCACCTGCGGAATACATCCACCGGATCGGGAGGACGGCTCGGATTGGCTGTCACGGGAACAGCCTGCTTGTCCTGGCGCCTTCGGAGGCAGAATATGTCAGCTTGCTGGCTTCTCACAAGATTAAGTGAGTCAGAAACGCGAACAAAAGTTTCAGCTCATCCTTGCTAATTAACCTTCCGTGGCACTTTCAGCGGGACCGTAGCTCGCGCAGGTTTTAATAAGAATTTATTAATTCTTGCGATCCAGGACCAGCCCCAGACTAGCAAAAGGAGAGGGGGGAAAAAATCATCAGCCTGACAGATAGCGCGGAGGCGAGCGTGTGTGGCGAGGGGCAGAGAGGAGACGATAGTGGGAGATCCTTCGCGCTCGCTTGTTATCTCCGCGGCCCTGGGTTCAAGTCGTGGCTACGCGGAGATCACAAGTCAAATGAGCCTGTCAAACGCTAACTGGCCATCTGCCTGCATAGCACCATATTGTCAGAGATTGTGCTTTCGCTTCAGGAGAGATCCGGCGGAGAAATAGCTGGGGAGCTGTGGGTCATATCTGGCAGGTAATTGGCCCAGATATGTTGTGTAAGTGGCTTGTGACAGAAATAGTAGAGGCTTTTGCAAGTGGTGAGTGCTCAGTGTGGTCCTGGAAGGCGAAGAGGGCAGTGGGCTCAGCAGACCAGAACTGGGGGACGTTGAGGGGGGCGGCTAGCTGAGAAAGCTCCTCTCTCTCCGGCTGTAGCTAGGACAGGGGAATAGGCAGCAAGGAGCCAGGCCGGTGAAGGGCCAGCCCAAAGTGCAGTCAGCTCTGCTTGCTTTGTGGGGGGAAAAAACCCCTCAGCATTGCTATTCAGGAGCACTCGCAGGTCCCAAGCCTCCTCGGCAGTCAGCTGGAGATACGTGACTCCCCTTGCTCCCTGCTTTGCTGTCTCTTGGCATTTCAGAACGGCAGCCGAGCGGAGTCCTTTTAGTGTTGTGCTGGTGTTGATGGAGCCCTGGAAACTCGTGCACAAATTAGTTCTCTTTTATTTCTCGTGTTTACGTCGGGTGGAGCTGCTTGGAGCTGTATTTGGTTTTGCATCCTTGAAACAAACAAATGTTGGCAGTAAATACAGGCTTATTCTAGGCTGTGAGCCATTTAGTGGTCTAACAAAGAGCCATCCATCATCCCAGGTAACTATCTATTAAGCAGACACCAGCAAGACATGGAGGGCTAAGCTGACAGGGTTTTTTTTCATGTAACAAACAGCACTGACATTTAAAGGTGAAATCCCACATAATTGTGAATTTTTAGTTCCAGCTAGAAAGTTTTATTTTTCTATTTCATAGCATTTGGGGAAGGGTTGGAGAAAGGAGGGGGAAACTTCCCTCTTTTTTTTTTTCCCCAGTTTTAAATGTTAATGCTTTTATCCGATTTTGTTGGTTTTTTTAACAAGTTGAAGGAGCAGTGTCAGTCACCCACGCTGGTAATTATATCTGCTAAGGAGACCTGTTGTTGAGCCAGCCGCTGTTCGCCAGGCATCTGGAGAAGACCGTGCTCGGTGTGCGGAGGGAGGTTTATGTGGATATTTTCTCTCCACTTCTCAAATCACTCCAGCCAAACAACTCTGGGGACCGCCTTTTCTTGTTTGTTTGTTTTATGTTCTTCATAAAACGCGCTGCCCCGGAGAGAAGGGACTTCCCAAAAAAGGAGTGTGATTTTCCTCCTTTGACCCCTGTCTTCAGATGGGAGGAAATGAGTGCCTAATTGGCATGGGTGGGCGATTCGGCCTGCTTGCAGTCATGTGTCCTCTGCTCTTCCTACATGGTGTGAGAAGGGGCAGCGGAACAGAAGAGAGAGCTGATGAATTACGGAGAAGATGCGGGAAGGCAGCTTGAAGCTAAAGGCAGCAAGTGCCATCAGCACAAATTGCCGTTACCCTTCATAAACAGAGCATTACGGTGATAATCCTGACAATTTAATTCAGTGCGATGGTGAAAGACAGCATGTGTCGGACGCTCTCCGATCCCCTTAAGCACTGATAATTTTTGTTTCTTTATCCTAAGTCCGCGTAGCTTTTGATTTGGACGGCGCAAGTTACCGGACTTTGCATTTTGTTTTAATTCTTCGCTTCAATTTGAAGTCTCTTGTTTCTTACTGGGGATGAGTGTGTTGAGAATTGTTCTTTAATTTTTTTTTTTCTTTAAATGAAATTCCTGCTGGGTTTATTGAAATGTAAATACTTCATAAAATATGTATTTCTAAGAAGACAAAGCATGAGACAGGGCCTCGCCGTCTTCGGTTGGCGTAAATGAGCGGCTCCAGTGCCGCCCTGATTTGCAGCGGATGAGGATCAGACCCAGAGTTTTTTCTTAAACCCCTCCACCCACCCCAGCATGCTTGGGAGTAAGTCCAGAAATGTTGAGAGTTGGAAGTAATGAGAGCAGACGTGGCTTTGTTCCTGGATGAAAATCCACTTCGGAATTAGGGATGACTGCCTTTGAAATTGGAAATCGCTCGCAATTAATTTTCACCGGTACCTGAAGCCTCTCCTTGGCTTCCACTGTGGAAGAGCAGCGTTAACCTTTGCCAAAGCGGTCTCACTTTGGCTCTGCTGAGATCAGTGATTCCCGATGGGTCTCAGGGAAGCTGCGTGCCTCTCCGCAACTTTCTTTTCAGTCTTGGTGTGGCTTGAAGTTGTGGCTCCTCTACCCAAGTGTAAACGCGTATGTACGCGCACACGCACACTGATGTTTAGTGTGCATTTTCCCACCCCCCCTTTTTTTTAAAGGTTAGACTCCAAAATGTTCTGTCTCTCCTCTAAGCATAACTAACAGATTTCCCTTCAAAGGCAGAAGGTGAGAAGCAGTAGAAAGCGAGATTTACTTTTTTTTCCTCTTTTTGCTTACGTCTCTTTTAGTTCCTTCAACTGCAATCTAGCAGCGCCTGCCTCGACAGCTATCAGATAATTTCTTTATCTCCTAACGGCGCCCTAACTAATTTATAAAGGGAAACGCATCACCGTGAAGGCACGAGTCATTTCTCTCCCATCTCGGCGCCGGGCTCTCCCCCCCCCTTCGCCCGCTCCCCTCGCCTGATGCTCCCCGCTGCGAACCAGGCTCGCGGATCTGTTAGGCTGCGCGCTGGCGGCGCGCCCGGGGAGGGGAGGATCGGCGAGGGGGTGACTTCGCAGACAAATCAATGTCAGGGGGTTGACGTTTTCATTCAGCGCCGCGTCAGAGCAACCTTTCGGGGGGGGGGGGAAGGGGAGCTACGCTTCTTCGCTCGCTTAAGCGGTTGCCGTTTATGTTTTAATTTGCTGTTATACTTTTCAAAAACAAACAGAGAGACCCTCGGTTGTCTTTTTATGCTCCGTTTGCCTTGCTCCCCCGTCGCTCCCCCGCCTTTCTCAGCGGCTTCGGTGGAGGAATCTGCTCTGTCGAGTCCCAGCTGCACAAAGATGGGGCTCCTCTCCCTCGGAGGGCATCTCCTGGCCACGCCGGCCTTTCCCTTCCAGGCTGTGTGATGTTTCTCTGGACCATCTCTTCCTTTCCTTGTGTTGTGATGAACTGGCCGAGGTTGAAAATGCAGATTGCAGGAAGAAAAGGTAGTCGTTGCTTAATCTGGGAGGGGTGGCGAGCAGGCCAGGATCACAGTATCCTGTCATGAAGAGCATGGTAAAGAATTACCTGTTCCTTCTGGTCAGGGGTTTTGGGATCTCTGAGTGAAGAGGAAGGGGAGATCCTTGTCACAATCTCTTCCTACACTTCACAGAAAATCGTCAGTGCCTCCCTTCAGAAGCCACGTCCACCTGTCTGACCGCCTGAGAGCTGTTAGGCCCCCAAGATTTACCTCTTCCTTAAACTGCTGCAAACCCAAATGAACGCCTCGGTTTCCCTGCATTATTTATAATTCATTCTGGTATAAAAAGGCAAAGAATCCCTTTTCTAGAGATGACCTTTGCCCGTTGCTGAAATGCAGCAACTTGAAAATTTGGGCTCGCAAACTTGAGCTTTTATTCTCAGAGTAATTCCCTTGGAAATGGGACCCAGTTTGGATGCAGCTGTAATATTAATTGCCTGAAGCTGCACAGCTGCTCTGTGCTGCGTCACCTGGCGTGTGTGCGCCCCACAAGGCAGTGTTAAAGAGGACAAAGAATATCGAGTCTGGTGTCAAAGCGTCTCGAAATGGGACCATGCTTTAAAAGGAAGCAGGTCCTTAAAGCGTTTGCGGTACCTGGGCCACAGCAGCACCCAGCAGCGTTCTGCGAGCCGGCCTGGAGAATAAATCACCTGGCTGAATCTACAGGAAGGATGCGAGTCGACAGAATGAAAATAAACGCCCAGTGTGAAACCTGGCTAGGACAGCTGACTGAGTCGCCTGTGTTTAAATAAATAAATAAATAAAATGTGTTGGGTCCCTGATGGGCAGGGCTTTGGCTTTGCACTTTAGAGGAGAGAGAAGGTGAGTTCTCAGAATGGGGAAGGAGATCAAGCCACTTCTCTGGCGGCAGAGGTGGCTTTTGAAGCTGTAAATGAGTGGGAGAGCGTGTCCGGCAGGAGCTGTGCTTCTGAGCCCTGCCCTAAGCAATGTGGCAAAAGGCTGGGGTGATGTAAAATGTTGTGGGAGAGAGGTATGACGTGACCGGCTGGAAGGAAGCTGTGAGAGTTGGCTTCATAGGAAAAGTTCTTTGGGATCCTGTTGTTTCCCTCTGAGTCAGCGTGAGAGGAAGGAACTGTGTCTTTACACAGCTTCAGTTCGAGCTCTTTAGCTTTGTGAGCGTGGCCACTACCGTGGGTGGAAAATACAGTGTGTAAACATCAAAACGCTCTGTTCCTTTGGATGAGGGTTGAGCAATGTCTCTGATCTTTAAGAGAATCCAGGAGCTAAATCAGGGGAGGTGAGATGTAGGAGAAGCAGAAAAGCAAACTTGTTCTGGCAGAGCTGAGAACACAGCAGAGGGAGAGCAGCACACCTTTCTAGGCTGTATGTGCAGGTCTCCAGGCTCTTTCTCACGCACAAGCAACAAAATGCAGGCATCATCTGCTCCCTGCCCGTGGCTTCTGATGGACAATGAAGTGTTTGACGTCCTTTGGGTTCAAAGTGGAGGTTACACATCTTATTGTTATAAAGTAAACCTGCGATGAGCTGCTTGAACTCCAGTGTTTCTTTTCCTGGAAAACCAGTAAAAGCAAACTGAATGTTTCCTGATTGTCTTGGTGCTTTTCAATGCCAGGAAAGAAAAATTATGGAAACAACAGAAATATAATTAAAGGCCTGGATTTTTTTCAGTAATTAATTATACTGGTTGAGAACCAAGGAGCCTTTCAGTGCACTGGTTTTTATTTGTATGCCTCCCTCAGCTATTTTGATGTCCTGTTGGAACCAGATTGTTTGTTGGTGACTAATAATGGCGACAAGATTGTCGGTAAAATGTTGTCCCTATTCCAGTGAAAGCACCAGTTCAGCTGGGGTTGAGATTTCGTATTGATTACATTTTTAGATTTGCTGGGGGAATCGCTAAGACCTCATGTATTTCAGGGATAAATGCTTAAGTTGAACATGTAAATCTCAATCTTCTTGCAATCCGTTCTCAGCCTGCAGTTTGTTTCATGCTGTGTTTTAAAAAGTAGAAGAAATCATTGTCATTTTTTTTCTTTGTTGCTTCACAGCGTCTCAGAGATAAAGATGGAGAAGGTGTTGTCCAGCCTGATGAAAGACGATCGCTTCAAGTTGCCCAGACCAAGAAGCAAGGTGAGTTATTCTGCTGATTTGGAATTGCTGCAATTTTCATTTACCAGTTAAGCATCGTAAATATTCCTCCCTTAGCTTCCATCTTTACGGAAGGTGGTTGGTATATCCATCATGTCAGGCAATGCAAATAATCATAGAACTGCCTTAGATCACAGTCGCCCAATTTTTAAACTGCTGCCCCCCAGAACCAGTTCCTTCTAACTCTTCATCAAATATTTTGTAGCAGACAGCAAAGGTTTCTAGCTGCAAAGCTTATTTTTTTTCCCGGTGTTTCTGTTTTCCTTGGGTTTTCTGCATTAAAATACTGTTGTTGTTTTTTTCACTGAAATCAGCCTGTAATGCTTATATTTTAAATGTTTGGAACATGTTTAGGATACAGCCTCTTCGCTTTTTTAGCAAATATGTGAAAGTGCAGTTACACTGTTTTAATGCAGAAGTTATTTTAAATACCTTTTTTTTTGTGAATAAATACTTTCGTTTTCTCCTGAGCGTGCTTATAGGCAGGTAACTGAGTTTCCTTTGGAAAGTTTTTCAACAATTAAATCTATGAAGTTACTGCACTTTAGGTTTGGTACTGACATGGGACAGAATGTTACCTGTTCCAGGCTTGAGGACAAGTGTAATTTCACAGGAAGTGAGCAAACTAGAGAACATGGTTTGGTATTTTTATTTTTTTCTTCTTCTCTGGAAAATGACAGTTTGGTTTTTGAAAGCAGCAGGACAAACTGCATGCTGAGTGCTGTTGAATGACAGAGCTCAGTACTTGAGGAGGTACAAAACCATTGATCCATTTCCAAAAGTCTCAGCTAAACATCTCAGTGCCTTTGTATCCTTGCCTGTGGATCAGCAATATAAACCTAGCACACCAATTACACTGGTATTTCTACCATGCTTTCAAATTGTAAAATACTCTGCACATTTAAATGTAGAACGTTTCTGATTTAAATACTCATATTCTGCCTTTCTTGCTTTACTCAAAACACCAAAAAAAACAACCCCAAATTGAAAAGTAGCTGTTACTCCCATTTCTTTTGCTGGGTAGTGCTGCCTGGGCATGCCCTGCCATGCCAGCTGCTGGCCATGAGGAGCTGCTTCCTGTGCAGAAGGAGCTGGTTCCTTTCCCTTGCAGTCAAAGGTGGGATTGAACTCCTGTATTCCCTCTGCCTTCAGAGCGAGTGGAATTTTGCTGTTGACTTCCCTGGAGCTGAGGTACATCCGCTCTGTCTGTAGGATAGTCTGAATGTGCTGCAGGGACTTAGAAATACAAAATTACCTATTTTTGTGTGACTCAGAATCTTAAAGAATTGAGACTGAGAGTTTCTCTTTCTGGAAAAAAAAAAAATCTATATAATGGGGGTGAAATTACCATAGGCCTGTCAATGTCAAATAGGTATCTTCAGGAATTACTTGAAAAAATATACTAAATGCAATCAAGAATTCATTCAGTTTGTTGGATTTGTATTTTATTGCCATCAGAGGCTCTGTAAGTGGTCTGTAATGCTTCCTCGGATGCTGCAGGGACGTGTTTATGAGTTTTAAGGCAGGTTAATCTCTACTAAATTCTCTAAGTTTGCCGTAAAGCCGGTAGAATAAGCTGGGAATGCAACGGACGCTGCATAGGACAGAGAAGGACCGAGGACTTGTTGTTACGAGGAGCTGAACCCGATCCGTTTGTGATGTTGCCGTTCGAGAGCGAGTTAGCTTTGCTTATCAGCTCTCGGTGCGTCGAGTCATGTATATATTATGGTGGTGCACGCAGGATCCTCATTATAATGCTCTTCGGTTCTCATTGCCTCAACCGAAGTCCATTATAAGCACCCCGTTGGAACATGCATTTTTTGGGCTTCTGTGTGCAGCCAGGGAGCAAGCTGAAGTGCCTGTAAAATGTATATTTTATATTTAGGCGTATAAAATATATATGTGGCTATGTCTGGGTGTGTGAATGTTCACCTGCCTACAAAGAGAATAAATTTGATCTTTCAACTTTTATGGAGGGGGGCAGGGGGACTTGGCGAGTTCTAGAGAAGGTGTGTGGAGGTTAGTAAAAAGTTGTTATTAAAACAAAATCCTTCATTTTGTTTTGAAGTATAATGGAAGCAGGAGATGCTACAGCCTGTGCTTTTGGCCTTTTTTTTTCCCCCTTCTTTAAGAAAGAACTCCTCTACCTCGGTCTAGTTTTATTGTGTTTCTACCCTTTCTCCCATTAACACACTCTTAATGAAATCAGAGGCTTCCAGTACTTACCCCAGCCTCTCAGACCTAAAAGCTGCGGTCTTTATAATCCCAAATTGCTTTCTTCTGAACGAGGTAAGCGTGGTTTCTCCCAGTGTGGCTGGTGGGAGGTCCCCTGGTGTCTTGAACCAGTGAAGTCACGTTGCAGCCAGGCCCCTTTCTTCTCTTAGGTTATTGGCGTTGTTATTGATCGCAGAATATACTAGTGATTGGGGATCTGCCACAATTGGCTCTTGTTTTAAGCAAATATGGGGTAGAAAAAGCTCTTCTCTATCCCACTATTTCTCCGTAATGGCAGCAGTGCTTGTTACCTAACAGATACAGCCTTCATCTGGGTGGAGAGTAGATCAAGCAAGCCTCTGGGGTAGGCTTATATCTTTTGGGCCTTGGAAAAACGTGGAAGGGTCTCAAATTAATTGTCCCGTTCATCTGAACCAGGATGCGAGCAGGATTAAAGCTGGCTCGTGTGAGTAAAGCACGCAGGATGGCTTCCAGTACGCTTCCAGTAGCACTCTTGTATTTGATCTGCCCAGATACTCGCATGGTGTGGTTTTGTTTTTGCAGTTTGGCTCTGAGTCAGTTTTAAATTTGGATTTATTTTTTATTTTTATTTTTTTTAAAGATGAACCTCCCTGGAAGGCAGGAATCAAACACAGATTTTTATTTTTTTTTTCATGCCCATTAGGGGGCAATTTTAAAATGAGATCTGTCTCAAGAGGCTGAAGGGGATAAAAGACAAGGTGGAGACGGGAGGAGGGGAGAAGCTGTTTTCTGAGTACATTATGTTTCCTGCCATTTGCTTTTTTTCATTTATTTCTCTCGGACTGACCTCACACTTTGGAAATTATGCACCTAGTTTTTTATCCCTCATTTTTGTCTTACTTTTTTTTTTTTTCCCCCAGCACCAGGAAGAAGAGATGCCTCATTTTGAAACCTAAAGGGGGGAATAAGAAAAGTCCTTTGTAATATATTGCCATATTATCACTAAATCCCCTGACAGTTGTGACACAGAAGCAAGTCACCTGTCACTTAAGCTTGAGGTCTCTTTAATTTTCTCCTGGAATTCGCACCAGGCTGTCTTTAATTTGAGGCCTTTATTGGAATTCTGAAACCTTTCTGCCTCCCCGGTGCTCAGATCTATTCTGAGTGCTGTTACAGAATGTATACAATAACCAACAGAGGGATTCAGAGGGGGCTGAAGCACTGTTTATTTAACACTCTGGAGGGATTTTCGTGCTTATTCGGTCCTGGCTACCCGGCTTTCAATATCGCTTTGACAACCGTTATGCCCTTCTCATTAATTTTAAACAGTTAAAACACAGGAAAAAGAGAAAAAGTTTTCATTATTAAAGTGCTTTACTTTTTAATAACAGAGGATTCTGTCCGCCAGGGGAAAGGGCAAACCTCACTAATTTCACATTCATATTAAAAAACGCTGGGAAGGTGACACTTTGTGCTGCCAGGAGGCTTAACAAAAGAAAAGTGATGGGGACTAGGAGGAGCGGGCGGGGTGGGAGAAAGTTTTATGTTTCACGTCAATGGAAACTTGTTAGCCGCAGCGCCGAGCGTCCACTTCAGGGAGGCAGCACCACTTGTAGTTTATTAAACCTTTACAGAGGCCCCTCGACTGGAGCTCGTCTCAGCTGATTAATAGGCGCGCGTGAAGTCAAACGAAGAGACGGCTCTGGAAGGGTGTGCTGTCAGCCTCCGGAGTGGATAGCAGAGCCCGGGAATGTGGGAGATGCCCCTGGTAGCCTTAAAACACCAACGTTGTCTTGCTGGAGGGGCAGACAGACAGTCCAGGCAGCGGGTGAGCAGGACCTCCAGTCCCGTGTGTGTTTGTTTGCTGAAGGATTACGCAGTGGGATCCTGAGCTCCAAAGAGGGGCTGTGCAGGGGCCACGCCTGCATTTGGGGTCTGGCTGGTGGCGGATTTGCCGTTAGGATGCAGAGGGATGGGTCTGGATCGGCAGAACGTTTTGTGGGGCTGTCAGCAGCATCGCCTGGCTTCCCCACTCACCGGGGTGCCCGGCGTCGACGTGATGTGGTTCCCCCGGACAGCAGCGGGGCAGAGGGGGGTGCTTGCAGCCGGGAGGTGCAGCGTTAGCATGCAAATCTCCTGGGGAGGAACAGCGGGACTGTTGTGGTGGCACAGGCCTAGCTGCAGGGTAGCGGGAGGTGTTTGTTTTCAGTCAGCCCTGGGCAGGAAGACGAGGGGTTGACCAGTAACAAATTGCTGCCTCGGATATGGCACTGGTTCCTGTCTGAGTGGCTTTTGAGATCTGTGGTCCTTTCTTGGGAGAGTTTCATATCCATGGATGCTTGGCTTTGCACTTTGCTATCAACTTGCCATCAGATCTCTTGATTCCTTGTCCACGTTTCCTCTGTCTGCCTTGGTACTTTAGAGAGAGGCAGCCTCTTTTCTCCTCCCAGTAACAGCTTGCTCCCAGTAACGTCTGCCTTCCATTTCCTGCACTGGATCCTACAGTCTGCTCATGGAAAAGCTCAAGTACAGGCAAAATTAGCTTTTCAGCTCAAGGAAATCTCTTCTGTCGTGTCTTTGGTGCAAGGGCCTCGTCTTACTCTGGAGGAACCACCAGCGGTTAGGTACCTAAGACGTACTGACAGGGAGCAAACTTCATGTAGACATCAGCACTGAGAGGTTCATTTTAGTTGGCTCTGTTCACAGGCGCTGAATTTTTGGTCCATTCTCTGGGCTGTGGAGATGAATGCAGATCTCCTGCCCCACGAGTGCCAAGGAGAGGCCAGGCGCTATGGGGAACTGCTCAGGGGAACCTGCAGCATCGGTCTGACCCCTGATAAAGAACCTGGGCCCAGTGGAGTCCGTGTAGAGTCTGGGGAGAGTAATTCCAAACAACTGCGGGGGAAATAAGCACTGCTATCGGGCCTGTTGAATCTGAGGAGGAAAAAAAAAACGTGAGGGGAAAAAGATACGTGATGGATGTTAGAAAACACAAAATTAAAACTGATTTGCTCTCCTCACCATGGAGTGCTTACTGGCTGCTTTGACTTTAACGTCTTTATCTATAATTTTTTTTTCTCTAGTAATATTGAGAGGATTACCTTTGTTGGCCCCTGGGTGGTTACTGTGTGATTTTACTGTTATTAAATCTATTGTAAACTGCTTCATTATTCCTGACTCAAATTCTCTCTTTCCTCTAATCCTCCCACCGCCCTGGTAGAAATCCTGTGGTACGGACCCTCAGGAAGTCCGGGAGCGGGCCACGGTCTTGCAGACAAAATTTGAAAATTATGTTCACTCCAGCAAGGAGACCGTCCGCTGGGCAAAAAAAGGTCAGTGCGTTTCTTTTCAGCTTGTTCCTGAAGGGCTCGTTTCTAATCTGTTTTCTTCAGGGGAAGGGCTTCAGGGAAAAGGCCTGGAAGAAACATTTTGGGTACATCGGGCTCCACAGGGGGGTTGAGATGGGCCCAGAAGGCTTTGTGATGATATTAAATGTTAATTTCTTGCATCCCCGTATTAAGTGCAAATGAGGTTTAATCTCGACTTTCAGTAGGATTCACATCCAAGGACTCTGACCCAATCACAAGAGCAAATAGATGGCGTGTTACTGTGGGAAGGTCACGGGTGACCTGCCTCACCACGTCCTGGTGCAACACCCTCCAGCTGCTTCCAGTTCACACCAGGGGTGAATTTGAGGCCTGCGAGGCAGGACGTCGTGGGAGCAGCTCTTAACAGGCCAGGCTCTTCGGCTGGAGGTTGTTGTGTGGGGTGGGAGAAAAACGAGAGAGGGCACAACTACCCAGGAAGAACAAAAACCTGGATGGATTTAATAATAATTGTACCCAAATCTGGGATTGTGTCTCTGTCCTTCCAGGCAGGACACACAGACATTGTCACTGAGCAGTCCAAGAAGCTTTTCCCTCCTCCTTCTCAGTGTGAAAGAGCCAGAGAGGTGGATTTGAGGGAAAAGATGGAGAACTTGACAGGGATGTGGCAGGAAAATAAACACTAAGCACTCTCCTGAGAGGAACCTAAGGGGTGGTGCAGCGTAGGTACTCTGCAAAGTCCCATTCTGCTGCCCCGTGGGGCTGATATGGGTGTGCCTGTAACTGAATAGCTGTTGTAAAGCTAGTGCTGGAAGTCGGGCCACAAAGATCCTTGGCAATCAGTTGGAGTTTGTTCATTAAACAGTGAGACAAGTCCAAAACATGCAAACTCTTAATATGAGAGGCTGAACCACGCTTACTCAGAACACAGGGGACTAGAGCCTTTCCTCTTGTCCAAGTCTCCACTTGTGATGTGTCTCCCTTCCTGATCATTTTCTTTTTCACTTCTTTTGTGACTTTGATCCGAGTCAAATCCTGCTGTCGTAGATTGTGTACAAGTCCTGTTCATTTCAGTTTTGCATTTTCAAATCAGGTTTGTATGAGATGTCCTGATAAGATATGAGATATGTACCTGCTGTAGGTGTTTGCATACAGGTGTGGCACAAGCATCCATACATACTACACTGCATAAATCACCGATGAAGTGGCCAAAAACAAAACCAAATGGGGAAACTGGCCTTTGGGCTGTACAGTGTCATCATAAAAACTGGATAAGGGAAGGCCGTTCTCAGGGTAGACTTTACATTCAGCATTAAAATTGTTTGAATCAAAAGAAGTGATTAGATCTGTTAAAAGAGGTCAAAGGTGATTTTTTCCTGAGTGCTGTACTGACTTAGGTGGTGACGTTGCAGGAAGACTGAAGCTTGTGCTATAACTACCTGCTTACCCCAAATTATTCTGCGTGCTGTTAATGTTGTGTGGCCATGTTGACAGGAAAGGTTTTTGAAATGCTTTTTCACGCTTTGCCCTCCCTCCCCGTGACATGTCACTGCGCTGGTTCTTACCACCACCACCCCGCGATGGCTGTAGTGTTGATTTCTCCTTCGAGTTTTGAAATACTTTGCTCCTACAATGAAAGTGTTAGAGCCTCACCATTTAAGAAGCTTGCATGCGCCCAATTTCAGGTGTGTTGTGCTACTTGACCGGTGTATTACTTTTACCAGGTGTATTACAAGGTGCCCTTGTAATCCACGGTCTTAAAACATGTTCCTACTATGGTCAAATCCTCGCTTCTGCATGGATGAGCTTCCAGATGCTCCACTGGGATTCCTCATCGCCGTGCGAGCTTCTAACCTGAAATGTCTGTGACGGGGAGAGGGAACAACGGAATGGCTGGGGTCACTCACAAGACCTCGGTGCTCTCTTTGTGCAGCGCACTGTGCGCGAGCTCCACGCGCACTTGTTGCTGACTTCAGCACTAATAACTTTTTTAGCTGCAAACAAGAAGTGCGGAACGTTTGTCGGGAAATTTGCCACGTTGTGCATCCCATTTATCTTGTCCGGGAGTACTCCACCTCTTTCTCCTATTCCACTGTCTACATATGCAAATTTTCCACTGCTGAGTGGCTTCCATAAACCCCCTCTTCCTCCCCTCTGCGCCAGGCATCATGAATAATTAACACGGCAGCTGGCTTTTGCTTTCATGGCAGACAATCAATTGGAAACCGTGCCAGCGATGCATTTGTTTCTCTCTCTTTTTCTCTTTTTCCCCATTTTCTGACCTAGTCAATGTTAATAAGCGATGTTTTGATTGCAGCCCGCTTTGAGGAGGCGAGTGGCTCTCTGCCCACTCATCCCTTCTGCCTCTCGGCCCCGGATTTTCCAAACTCCAATCAAATAGTTCAGGGAAGGTGCTGCCCTTCAAACTTGATTGACTGGCCAGCGGTGAGAGAGTGCGGGAGGAGGGCTGGGGCTGAGCCCTGCTGCCTGGAGGACAAACCCCACGAAGAGGGGAGCCCCTTTTGGGAACCAGAGGCCTCGCAGCTGAAGGGCTGCGTACGAGTGCTCTGTTCTGGAGCTGCAGTGACAGGCAGAGCTCAGGCAGTTCTCTTCTGATCCTTCGTGCCATTGTGGTTGCAGAAAGGGGAGGGCAGCACACCCTGCGTTTCTTCTCCGTGCTTCGCTGTTTTGTGGCCAATATTTGAGCAATTTGCCTCACCCTAGTGTGGAAAGGGACCGCAGAGTTACAGGAGCCCACTGCTGCGGCTTGATGCTTGTACAGGGGGCCGTTTGGGTGCGTTCTTCTTCCCGTTCCCCCGAGCTCTGAACGCTGGCAGAAAGCCCCCAGCAGCTTAGCTGGCCCTGCGGCTGGGGCTGCGCTGCGGGGCTGTGCTGAGAGCCTGGCTGCCAGCGTGGCAAGCAGGTTATGGCACCTGTGTCATCCCTCGGTACCCCATCTCCCATTTCAAAAAGCAACAAACCAACCTAACCCCATCAGATGTAGCTCTTTGGGTTTTTTCCTTTGTTTTTCCACAATTCCACTGGAAAAGAGGGGCTGCACGTGGGCAATGGATTGCTCTGAATCCACTCTGACATCGGTGCAGATCTGAATGTCCCCAGGCCAGCGTGGGTTAGACTCCTGTTGGTGTGCAAAAGCTGTAACAGCTCGAGCAGCTTCCCTTGTGGCTTTAAGGTGATGTCCCTTCATGTGAATTTTGCCCCAGCCAGCACTGGCACCAGTCCTTTAGAGTTGTTGTCTTAAAGCTCTACGGCTTTGATCACAAAACTACAGAGGATGGCAACTTCAATTTTTATTAAAAAAAAAGCTTTCAATATCTGGCCACTATAATTGCACATAAAAGCTGGAAAACGTGGCGCTGACAGCACTGAAAGGTCTAAAGACCCGAGAGTAAGGATTTAAAAAAAAAAAGAATCCCACCCCAGAGGTCTTAATTGAGATTTCCTGAGGGCTGTGACGAACGTCAGCAGCTCTGAACTCCTCGGAGTTAAGACAGTTACACGAGCTGAGGTTTCGACCTGCTGGCACGGCAGGGCTGTTAGTTGGGTTTTGGATCAGTCTCGCAGCTCTCCCTGGTTTTGCGAGCTCTGACTCAGGCCTGGATCTGGCAGCTTTCTGTCAGGACGTTGGGAAGGGGCCCTCCGACACTTTGATTCTCTAACTCTGATCTGGGGAGTTAGTTCCTGCAGCCTTTGCTATCTGAAGAACCGTGGGAGGTGAGCTCAGCCTTCATAATAACAGGATCTTTAGTATCAAACATTTCAAATGCTGCGAGAAAGACAGCTCTATGAGCTCCGACGGGACCAGATATGGAGCGAGAGCGGGTTCGCATTGTTCCTTTTGAAGAGCTCCACCTTTTCATAGCAGGTGAATTTGACCAATAACTTTATGCAAAAAAAAAAAAAGGGCAACAGAACGAGGTTGTTGAGTGCATTTGGGCTGGTTTATAAGCCCTCAGAGGGATGGCCTTCGGATGAGACGGCGAGACGAGGCGTTTGGAATTTAGCATGCTCTTTTTGGGAAAACATGAGGTCTCTTGATGGTCAGATGCCTCTGAAAGAGTAACGTGGTGAAATTGGGAAGAAGGTGCAAAAAACTCAATCTTTTCTTCTCATCGATTGGGAAAAGGAGTTCGCTTTACTCAGTAAACAGAGCTTTGATGGATTCCCTGGGTCCTTCCAGGAGCTGATCTGCTAAAATGACATTTTTATTACTGTTCATAAACTCCAATCTCCTGCTGCTGCCAAGAGATTAGACATAAGCTGTGGGCAAACTTGCTGGTCCGGTGGCTCAACAGGCAAGGGCAGGAGAGGTTAGAGTTTAGAGCTTGCTGCTGGCAGGAGCTGAGAGGGAGAAAGAGATGAAGGTGGTGGTTGGAGCGAGGGCTGGGGGGGCACGGCAGGGTTAGCGAGCAGAGGAGCAGTCGGGGGATTGAAGGGAGGCGTTTCCGAGCTGCCAGGTTTCCTTGCTGAAAGTCCCCCCTATTCCCTGCAGCAGGAGGACAGCCTGGGTATAGTGAACGTTATGGGGACGTGGAGGAGCGGTGGTAGCGTTCGTATTAGTGGATGATTGTCTTGAGAGCAATGAGCCCTGAGGGAAGGGCATTACAGGAATATAAAGATGTGAGAGGAAATTTGCACGCTCTTCTATTATTTTTCCCTTCTGAGAAGGTGAGCTCTGTTCTCAGTGTGATGATGAGTCAGGAAATCCATCTGGCTCTCAGATATTTATAAGGGACTATCTAGTAACTGGCGAAAAATGCATGGACTACTGGGATTGTAATATCAGAGGAGCCTTCCTATTCCACTTCCATGCTTCCATTTCCTTCTCTTCATCCCCGTATCCCGCTATTCCCTCTCTCCCCTTTCTGCTGCCATTTGATGCCAGCAGCTCTTGCTGTGAGATGTGCTGCAGACATCACCCTTTCTGGCAGAAGGGGCATCCTTACAAGAGGCAAACCTGATGCAACTCCAAGTAGCGTTGTTTCCGTTCCTAACCCTTCTCCACCACCTTTCTTCTCCTTCCGGGATTGTACCAGTGCTGCGTGCAACCTTCACAGGTTTTTACCATGCCAACCTTATCCACCAGCTGCTGACCAGAAGGTGTCCCAGAGGACGAGACCGATGTCCTTCCAGCTGGAACAGCTGAATCTTTAAGTGTATATATATAAAGATGCAGCAGCAAACAGAATTCACCTTTTTTTTTCTTTTTTCCCCCAGCGCTGCAGTCTTTCCTTTGTGCCTACGCTGCCTATCCCAGAAACCTCAAGCACATCTTCCACATCAAATCTATCCACCTGGGTCATATGGCCAAGAGCTTTGGTCTGAGGGACGCCCCCCAGAACCTGACCGCTCTTCCCACCGCTGGCTCAAAGAAGAAAACCAAACCGAGACCAAAAAGGTAGGCCAGCTTGACATTCTGAAGCCAAGGGATGCCACGTGCCAACCCGTGGTACGCTTTGCTCCCCAAGGTTCTTGTGGTTGCTCTGTGTGATTGTTCCTGTATCATGGTGAGTCATTGGCTTAGGCTGCGTTGCGCTCCAAGCTGTTGTTTAGTTCTTCTTTCCCCAAATGTCTTTAGAGAGCCTAAAAATTACACTTATTAAACCAACCTGGTTGAAGATTTGAGTGGGAGTTCAGTTAAATAAAAAAAAAGGAAAAGAAAAAACAAGTAGCTCACTTTGTAGTTTGACTTCTGATAAGATGCTCTGGTTTTGAAGTGAGCTGTTAAGCGTGGAGAAGCGCCTGCATAGACTAGCCTGGGTTTTGCTGCACCTTTACCAATTTCAGTGTACTTGAAACACACCAGTTCCTACAAGCAGAAACAGCCTAATTTTGATTTATTTATACTTCAGAGCTACCTTGAAGGATAAGAAAGGGCACAGGCAGTGTTCCAGAGCGAAGCATGAGACTTCCTGTATATTGGAGTGGTTCTGTCTTGCATAGGTCTCGGTTGCTGTAGAGCTCCAGCAGCAGTCCTGTTGTGGCCAAGCACTTCCACAGCAGAAGCTGCCGGGTTTTTCCGTTCCCAGCCGCACAGACCTGCACAGCACTGCGATCCCAGTCTCGGGAACAACTGCAGCAGCAACTCTTCGCCCTCATCCCCGCCTAGGGAAGAAGGCTCTCGGATAGGGCTGCGTGCACAATTGCTTGCTGTTGGTTTATGGCACGGGGTGATAAAAGCATCAAGAAAAGAGCAGAGAAATGAATATTTCCACTTCTCAGATTCGAATTTGACCGTCCTACCTGTTATGAGCTGTTATTTTATCTCACAATATAGTTTCTTTCTTCCCTCCGGGCCTTGACAAATACCAGTTCTTCTCCCCTCTTTTTTACATCGGTTCCTGTCTCCTGGGTGCTCCTTTCCTGCATCAGGAATCTGAGATTCCCTGACAAATCTGAGGAGTAGAGCCCCAAATGCTCTCCTCTGCTCGAAATGGAGCTGAAGATGCTCAGTACCTCTGATCCCAGGTGCTCTGAGTTGCTTCCACAAGACAGATAGCCCTCCCTTTTGAGATTATGTCTTCTATAGCACAGCAGCAGACTACAAACTTCTGGCTTGCCTGTGAAATCACAGCAATAATTCAAAGAAGCAAAGATCCTTCTTCTTTTCTGGTAGCAGTTGTGACTCTTTCCATGTAATTGTTGCCGCAAACTCCATTAGCAAATGTTAACCGTGCAATTAAAGCACTAATCCACGTAATTGTTCCAGGCTGGTGACATCTCTTGCACATGTATGTATGTGGGGAGGGGAAAAAAAAAAGAAAAAAGGCGAGGGGAAAGGGTTTTAAAATAAGAAGTTGGAGACAGCATTGTCCTGCTTTGCGAAGCCACCAGGGACAGAGCACTGATCTGCCTCCTGCTTCAGCTGACCCTCGCCAGCAGATGGGCAACAGGATGGGAATGCCCCTGTGAGCGGGGGATTTAACGGAGCTTTATTTCAGGAAGAATAGCCTGATTAGCCGATAAAGAGCATGTAAGATGGTATGGGGTGAGCTTTGATGTCTTGCTGGCCCAGCAGGGTGTCAAGCTATGACTGACAGTAGCGTGTCACAGGATTACTTGGCCTGCAACAATGCCTCTCTCTGTTCCTATGATGTTGCTACTCTGTTAGAGCTACTTCTTCCCTTGTTATGCACCTCTTTTAGACGGCGTTCCTCCTCCCCAAGTCTTCATCCTATTATAGTACAGACAAGCTCAGGATACAGTGGGGCTGGGGGATGTGGAGGTGTTGGAACAAATGGTCAGAGAGTGATTTCAAAGCTCATTTGCACGTGGATCGGCGAGTTGCAGCTCAGGGAAAGTGGGCAGACTTTGCACAGGTTTGTCACGGCTCAGGCGCTAGGTTTCAAATCCGAGAGCATCTGGAAAGTTAAGACCCTGCAGAAACAGCCAAAGTTGTGTTCTGTGACAATTGTCCCTGCCTGTGACACTTGTTTCTAATTTACTTCATCTGTGTGTGCTTAAAAAAAAAAGAGAATATAGTAGTATTTATGTGCTAGCTTAGAGAGAAGTGAATATAGATTCAAATTCAGTATCTGCTAGCGTAGAATCAAGATAGTGCTGTTAATTTACAGGGAATTGCTTTTGATTTCACAGTGACAAAGCAGAGAGCAGAATTTAGCTTGCCGCTAAAAGACAAATGGCCTTTAATTGTAAAATGTGGGGCTTGAAATGATGGGAGCATAGTCACAGAGCAATCTTTTTAATTATATTTCTCACGTGATGCCATGAGTGTTGGTTGTCGTATTACACATTGTCTCCAAACATCTGATACTTGTTTTTAATCAGGCTGCTCACTAAAGCCTCATCTCTCAGCACCTGCCCAGAGGATAAAGAACAGGCCATCCAGGTTGAAAGCAGGGGTAGAGGTGGTCGTTAAATGTTTCCTGATGAGGACAAAGAAAACTTTTGCATTTCTTTTGAAGTCTCCTTTGGCGCTTCGTGCCTCCTCAGAGAGCCTGCTGGGGAAGGTGAGGCAGGAAGATGTAGCAGCCAGGTGCGTGGTGATGAGCCCTGAAACGTGGACGCAGCCCTCTCCTGAATGCACACGTAAAACATCCACGGATTTTTTAAACCTCTTTGTACAAACCAACTGCCCCCTAGAGCAGTTACTGCAAAACCCAATCAGAAGATGGCAAAACCCCGTGCTCGTGATTTCCTTGAAAGTTGAAATGATGTATTTATGCCCGAGAGGGGCACACGAACCAGATCCTCTATATTAAATTACACATTAGCTTAGTAGGTGCCTGGGCTCGTGCTTTTACTGCCGGGTAGATGCAAGGAAGCTGATCCCGCTTCCACTGAGGGATTAACTGTCTTTCGGTCGCTGCAGAGAAGCAGCGTGCCCAGGAAGTAGCTGACACGCCAGACAGACATTTCTTTTGACTCTCTCACAATGCAGACGCCAAAAACCTATTGCCATTCCACCAAGCCTCCCCGTGCTCCTTTCGCGCTATGTTTCAGCTTTATGGGATTCTGTGGGGCGCTAATGGTCTGGTTTTTTCCTTATTGATCTCTCTGGAAGACCGGTGCGTGTCCCCGAAGGGTAATGGGGAGTCACAACTTAATTTTCCTTGTTTGTGAGCTCACGCGGTTACAAAGAAAGAGAAATCCTGAAGTTCAGTGGATCCTGTGGAACTCATTGCTGCAGGATGTCTCTGAAGCTAGGAGGGCTCAGAAAGATGACGTTTACGTAGGGGTATCAAATGCAGTCATTGTTACAGCACGTGCAGAAAATAAGAATAAAAATTCAGGTGAAAATCCCCTCACCCTTCAGAGGTGAAGTCAAACCGTAACTGACACAGGATCAAGGTAAGGTGGACACAGGGCGCTTCTGTTTGAGGGGCTTGATTTACATCGTTATTACACCGGCATTGCTCTGAATATCAATGTGATTGTGCCTTTAAGGTTTTGGCTGCGGGATTGCAGTTCTTCAGCGTTAATAGCTGGATCTCTGGGAAATCCACCTTGTAAACCAGGCTCTTGCTCTGCGTGGCTGGGTCAGCAGTCTGCTTTGGGTGAAAGCGAGCAGCCTTTCACTTTGTCCCCCTAGCCCACGTCCCTGATGGCACTTCTGAACTTCCTGGCGTTGACAATCTCGAGAAGACTGATGCTTCTGCTGACGGGGCTTGCGAACCGAGGTTGCAGCTGGGCCTCCCCGCACAGCGATTGTCTAATCATTAGAAGTAGTCTGCCTGCCAGTTTTTGCGTGCTGTTTACAGCTTTCCTAATATCACTTAATTAGTCAAAATACAATTTTGGAATGCTGCCCAATAGGAATTTCACTTGGTTTGGGCAGTCTGCTCTGGAAAGCCAGGCTGGAGCTCAGGTAAGAGCATGGGTTCCTGCACTGGAATGCAAACAGACCCAGAAATTAGAGGAAGAAGTATGGCTGCTCCAAAAGGAGAGCTTGCCCTCGCTCGTCACAAAGGCAGTTGATGGACACTGATGAGTCCTGCTTCCCACATCACGATGTTACAGGAAGTCCTCTTCTGAAATTAAAGTTTTATAATTTTAAAATCCATGTGATTGTTACGTGCATACAGCAATGCCCTTTGTTACTGTCCCATTCTACCACGGCTGCAGCACAGGGCCTTTGCTCCATCTTTCAGTGAGCTAATAGGGCTTGCACACAAAGCTGGAAAACCTCGGTGTCCTTCAGTACACACCGAGAAATGAGCAGCTTTCTCTAAGTGAAACACATTCTGGCCTTTAGGCTGGGAAAGAGCCTGATGGAAGCAAGAGTCCTGGGAGGTTCCCAGCCTCCCAGCGGTGCTTTGAGCCTTATTCCACGCGGTGAAGACCAAGGTGTTAGAGTGGAAGTGAAGCTGTGGGGTTTTGTCTCTGTATAGCTGAACTACAACTGACTTCAGCAGGTGTACAGTGAGCTTTACTGTTTAGCTTGTCTTGGCATGAATGCTTTGCTCTGACTGTACTGGAATAGCACTTGATGCTCGATATGACCGGGTAATAATTATCCTCGTTCTTCTCAACTAGTGTTTACATCAGCTGATAAGAGCACCTAGGCCATCTGCTGACTTGCCGAGTGAAGTATAGGCTCGCTGATGAATTTCTTGCCTCCACACCACAAAAAAAGCCCAAATAGGGTTGCGTTGGCTGCAGATGGTTCATCTAACGCTGTAAGTAGACAAAGCAGGTGTTGCAGCAGCCTTGGCCCAGAGGTAACCCAGCTCTGGTGCTGGCACAGTTTCAAAGCTGTTGGAGATGCTGTCAGGCAGATTGATGGCGAGATCCATGATGAAATGTTTTCTGATAAATGGACCAGCCTACCTCAGTCTCCTCCAAAGGCACACCGTGAGTTCTGGGAGCGTGCATCAGAACTTTCTGCTGTCTTCCGCAGCTGGAGCAATTTGAGAACCCTTGGTTGCTGCAGCTGCCGCACGGTGGTTAAAGGTTATCGTGCTTGCTGCGCTGCATCGCACCGGCATTTCACACAGCTCAAGACAAAGGAACAGCCAAGGAGAAGTCTTTAAGAAAAACCGTGCTCACCTTTTAGGGAAAAAGAGTAGCAGAGGTCTTCTGAGCCATCATGTGACAGCTGAAAAACCACGCGTGTGCCTACACTGCTCTAGGAGCTTTGGGCTCGCAGGTGAGCTCGCAGTTCAGCTCTGTAATGAAGCAGAGTGTCAATGTAACACGTACAGGAATTTGGGAATGAAAATGAAAAATGGCTTGAGATACTCATGCCTTTTCTTTGTTACTTGGTCCTTGCACGCCTGAGAGAGCCTTCACGTCCAGCATCACGGTTTCCTGCTGTAACAAAACTCAATCTGTGGAAATTAGCTGGTGAAAGTGCTCATTCTTGCAGTCCTACCAATAGTGCTTGGGGGATGACTGGGATGTTGTGTAGAAACAGAACAGCTCGTGCGTGCTTTTTTCCTCTTTTGTTCATGCCTTGGAGCTTCCACAGGTTCTCAGCTACGCTGAACTTCCTCCAATCTTAGTTTAGTTTGGTTAGCTGATCACTGCATGGGAGGAGCGGGGGGAGCAGTGCTCTGGGAGTGGCTCTGCAGGTGGAGGGAGAAGGAAGCTGAAGCAGATAAAACAGGGGAAAAGGCATGTTATTCTCTTTCCTTTGCTGGACACTTTTTCTCTCTCTCGTTTGTTCAAGAGGCTTCTCTCCTGCCTTTTCATCTTCCAGTGATGTATTTAGCAAAATTCACGAGTTTCTGGTTGTGCTTAAAGAGCGAATAAAATCATTCCATTTTTTTTTTTTGGAGAAGGACAAAGGTTTTATGTCTTTAAAGGCTTGGCTCTGGGCTGGTCTTTCCCAGTCTTTGAGGATGTAACAAAGTCATCTGAGGACAGTTGCTCTGTTTCCTTGTTTCCTTATTGTCTCTCTGCTGAGGCTCTCAGTACCGGCTTTTGTGAGGTTGTGACTTAATTCCAGGTGTGCGCAGGCAGCTGTGAACGTGGGTCTTTCCTTCTGTCCTGTGCCTGGGAGCTTTCTCAGACCACACCAAGCAGTCTCGAGGTGCTCTGCCTTCCCTCTGTCGCTGTACAATTCACCGTTCTTACCTAGGCCGTGAGGTGATCCGGGAGACCTTGGGGTGACCTGGTGTTGTCCTACAGCTGGGGCACAGAGTCCAAAGTGGTGGTTGGGTCTAGGGCTGAGCACTGGCCTTGCAAGTGAAGGGATGATGTGTCCCCCACTTGATAACGCATCTCAGCTGGCTCCTCTGACTGCTTAACAGTTCCGCCTGTCTTTCACGGGAGTGCAGGTACCCCAAACCTAGTGTAAAAGAGTAGCAGTCCAGTGGTACCTCTGCCTGACATCCAGAATGTGACAGCACCAAACTCCCACTGTGCTGGCCAGTAACAGAAGCGAAATAACTCGTGTTTGGGGCCAGCTCCCTCCTGACGTGCGTCGGGGCTGTTCCATTTTCTGAGCTACGATTCCTCTATTCCTGTCTCGTTTTCCCCTCATAAAACTGGCGATTTCCTCATCCATTTGAACACTCCTTTCTCCTTCAGGCCCCGCTGAAGTCTTGGCGCTGTAGCACATCGGGGTGGTCAATCATTAATGAATCTTTTTTTTTTTCCCTGCAAGTTCCCCTTCGCTGCAGTGTTTTGTAGCTCCCCACCAAAACGCCGGCTGTTGTGTTTGGAAGGAGGGATTTAAAGGGCTGTGGATTTCTCTGCCCGTTATCACCGTGATGTGTTCTCATTAGGGCTCAATGCAGCGTGATACCGAGACGTGAGATCACAGAACGAGAGGCTGACAATCCAGGTGTTTATCCCGTGATGGGAACATGGGTTCTGTCTAGGCTGCAACTGTCGGATGTTTTCAGCCTTCCTCTGAAGCTTTTTGCCACGGTACCGGTGTTGCCACACAGCTCTCTTCAATTAGCATTGCAGCAGCCTTCGGCAGCAGGGAAATACAGTCATCCCGGGTCACGAGGTGGGAGAACGGACACGGAGGACCAAGAGGTTAAACACTTTGCCCAAGGACGCTCACGGTGTGAGTAGCGAGGTCTGAGCTCTCCTGGGCTTTGTCTCATAACCACAGGGCGCCTTCCCTTGTCATTGTTAGCTTGGTTCCTCTGGCGGAGCCCTAGAGACTCTCCCCAGTTGAGCAAAGAGGGGAATTTACAGCTTTACAGCAGCACGGCAAGAAAAATCTGCCCAGGGATCCTGACCTGGCGTGCTGTCACTGCAGGCTGTCGCTGTTGCCTGTGGCTCTCGCATCTCGTGGTTAAGCAGGGCCTTGACAGCTGTTCTGCGTGCCGTCGTCAGCACAGGTTTCACTGCACAGCTCCATTGATTTTTGTGGCCCTGGGTAGAGGGAGAAACCTCTCTTTTTCCCTCCATCCTTCTTTTCCCGCGTACGGCTGATCACCACGGCAGGGGGTATTGATTTACTAATTGGACAATGATTTCACCTGATTGATAATAAAGCGTTGGACAACCTCCCTGCTGAGCCGAAGCTCAGCCCGGCAGCTACGCGTGGATTACGGGTCCTTTCCCCGTTGTTAATAAACTGATCTGTTGCTTGGTAACCCTCGAATTACTGTAGTAAATGCTCGGAGACACAAGGAAAGTGTCAGATAGAAACTTGGCCGAGTGATGGAGGGGACTGAGCGGAGAATACAGCTGAAGATCTACAGCACAAAGAGCCAGGATCCTAAATTAGCGAGGGAATGGAGACCACACCAAAGGAAGCTGAGTTTTCTTCCCCGTGTCTTCCAGGCTTAATCTTCTAGGGAAACCATCCTACAGAGGTGATCATTACACAATTCTTCCCATCCTTCTGAGCCTTCCTTCCAAACCCACTGCAGCCGGGAGACCTACACGGGGATGGAAAAGGGGGCAAGCAAATATTCCAGGGAGCCAAGCGTTTGTTTCCCTTTCTTCTTTGCACATTTGGCCTAAGGGATGACTCAGTCTGTTTCCTCAGCCAAGAATGCTTTCTTCTGTGGTCCCCAGCACGGCTCTGGACACCTGAAGGAGCTGTGAAAGGCTGTGCTGTAGGGCTGCAACCTTTAGTGTTATCATAACTGCACGCTGGAACAGAGATGGGGCTTCTGGTGTACTCCTTCATTGTTTTTAGAGGGCCAGCGACATTTCTGATCACTTCTCTGGGAAATCTTGAGGTCTGTTACTGGTCTTTGTAATAAAATGGTGAGTGGGACGTGCAGACCAGTAGCTGTGGATACTCCTGTGCTCCCAGGGCTATGCGGACACCGTAGGGAACAACGGGTGCTGCACTCAGGAGACGTCAGTTCAGAGAGGGTGACAGCAGCAACCAGGATGAGATTTGCCCAAGGTCGCGGAGCAGGACAGTGGCAGAACCTGGGGTGGAAAAATGCTGAGTGGGTTTTTATATTTATAGCTGGCAGTTCTGGGCTGCAGGGAGATCCACGTTGGAGTTCCGTGGCGGGGCAGAACGCAGCTTTGCGGAAGCTGGTCTCTGGAGAGGGGCTGCAAGGTGCATGGGATGTCTGCAGGACAGTGCAAGAAACGGGTCTGCTGGTTTTACGCTCTGGAAATATTTTTTTGGTTGATTGTTTGTTGGGGTTTTTGTGTTTTCCAGGTCTGGATTTAAGCTCTGTTTATAAAACGTTTCCATTGTTCGATGTCTTAGGGCTCTTAGGCTTTTTTTTATTATTATTATAATTTTCAAACTGCTGTGTCACCTAATTCATCAGCCTTCAGCACACAACCTTTCCTCATTCTCCCCACCACCTCTGCAAGAGCATTTGTACAGAACAAAGGCTTGCTTTTAAAAACGGCATGATATTTTGCCACCTTTGCGAAAACCTGTCACAACAATATCTAATTTTGCATGAGACAGAATTTCAAATCAGGCCTCAAGAAAAGGAAGCTGTTCCTCCGCTAATGCGCAAATGTCACTTTCCGCAGCTGTAAAATGAGCAACCCACCTAGCAGCCTCTCAGAGAGAAGGAAATCTAATGCCTGTTCTCTTCCCCCTGCCCAGGTCTGACCTTCTCAAGAAGACCCACGGCAAACATAGCCTTGCTGAGATCTTGCGATCTGAATATTCCAGTGGGATGGACACCGGTGTATCCAAGGTCAAGAAGAGGAAGAAAAAACAGAGGAAACCTGGCAACCAGCAGATTCCAACATAAGCCGGGACCTTCCACTCATTTGCTTCACAACCTGCTCGAGTGCCTCAGCCGGGGGTCAGGGTGACCTGCCAAATCGACTGACGAGTGTTTCAATTTATCAGGCAAACATGGGAGGGATCTTGGGGATCCTGGCCTCCTCCCTCTCACTCCATTCGCCCAAACGGAACGGAATCCAGGCGTGTCCTGACGCACTGCTGCAATTAAATGTAGCTTCCCGACGATGCATTGTGTTTCTAAGGTGGTTTTTTGCAAGAAAAATAAAAGAGGTTAAATACGGTTTTCAGAGAAATGTGATGTCTGGGTAACCTTGAAGTGAGACGTGTGTGCTTTGCTGTCTAGAAGACCTGCAGAAACCCTGTGCGCTGTGTTTGCTTACTTGTTTTTCATCAGCTAAGCAGTGGCAGAGGAGGTGTTCCAGGTGCAGGTTTAAGAGGAGGCTGCTGCTTCCGTGTCGCTGTTCAGGGAGGCATTTCTGCTCCTGCTGCGGGTAACAGCCAAGCTGCTGCCACCTTCTCTCCTGTCCTTGGCGCGGTGGGGCAGGATCTGTCCCTGGACACTGATCGTTAGTCAGATGTTGCCAGCTGTAAGGAGTCTCCCTGATTTCCTTGAAATCGGTAGGACTCCGGAGAACTCCTGAGTAGTGACACATGGTCCCTTTGGGACAGAGCTCATGGGCACAGAACTTCATGTCAAAACTCCTCCGAGTTTGGGAACAAACGTTGTCACCGGGGGAAGGAGCCAGAGTGGAATCCAGCCATCTCCAAACTTCTCCTTGCCTGCAGCGTATTGTCATGCCTAATTATGAAATGCAGAATATGTATGAAATGTCTCACCTCTCTGAACATTAAAGCCTTTGCAGAGCCTTGCTAACGTTTGCCAGTAGTCACCCAGGCTTTCAAGGTTCTCCCGTGTTAGCTCGGCCTCGCGCAGTGCTTTTTTCAGCACGTCGTGAACTAATGGATTTCACTTCATGCTTTTCCCCGTTCTTCCTTCTCATCAGAGAATTTCCACCGCCGAGAAAAGGAGGCCGCTCACCACTGCCCAGCACGTGAAGCGAAAGCTGAGCTTGAGTAGAGTTTCTGGCAGAGCTGAGTTAGCAGGACATGGAGCTAATTGCAGGGGTGAGAGCGGGTGCCCCAAAGCAGGTGACCTACAGAGTCCCCCAGGGCCTTCAGGTGAGCACCCACCTCCCCGTGCCTCCTCCAGACCCCAAAGGCTCTGGGTCTTCCTGAAGGAAGGCACAAAGAGCGGCACGTTATTTAACACAGCACCAGAAAGGGCTCAAGTCCCGTAGAATTGTGAGGTGGTGGAAGGAGAAAAAGTGGAGTGTAAAAAAACGTGGAGGTGAAAACAAAATCCACTTTGTGAGCACAGAATTGGGGACACTTAGTATTGGGTTGTAGTGAGTCATGCTAAGGGCTGTAGGAGGGAAGCAATCAGCCCCAAAGTATTTAATTTCTCGAGTGAATGCAGCTCTTGAGAACCAAAATGATTTTTTTTTCTCCTCCCAGGCAATTACCAAACAGAATGCTGATTTCACGGCAGTACTTTAAGAAAGAGAGAAGTTCAAAAGGATCCAGTATAAAATTAACCATATTTTTGCAGAGAGAGTGACGTTAATAACATTTCTTAGATGGAGATTTAAAAACATAAAGACAAGCCCACCTGATTTCATGATGACTGTTTGGAAGAGCAATCAGGTTTAAGGCAAAATGTCAACTTAAAAAATAAAAAAAAAAAGAAACCCCTGAGGATGAAAATGACTCAGAGAGAGTGATGCAGGGAGGGTAAGTTTGGAAGAACTGATCTTGTGCATGAGGGGAAAAAAACTGACCTTCTCTTGGCTGGCTGTCACGTATGAATTAATAGGGACTAGTGGTAAATTCACAATAACAGGAATGAAGGGCCAACGGCACGTCAGCGAGCCTTCGGGAAACCTCATTGCTGTCTGTATTAATTGGGCATGGAAAGTTACAAGCCTTATGGTGGACAGTGTGATTATTAAAAAAAATGCCTTTTTCTTTCAGAGCTATCTTTCAGCAGATAGATCATTGAGTGATTAGGGAAAGGAGGAGGAGGAGATCATTAAATGGAAAAGGGAAGTATTAAAAGAAGTGCACACACACCAGAAGCTAATAGTTTGCCTTTAATACACTTCGAAGTGCAAAATGTAGTTAAGTTGTAGCTGGCTCAGTGGGAGGCAAATTCTGCCCTTATTTACACCTCTAGAGGTGTCAATACCCCTTAATAGGTTTGGAATTAATTTGGTCTCAATTAGAAGCACGCCTTTAACGAGGCAGGGCACCTGAGTGTTCGGCATGTCACTGGGCTCCCTGGCAGATGGACGTGGTGCTGAGCTGCTCCCGAGTTTGTCCCCCCTTGCTCTGAGGTACGTGGTGAGTGCCGTGGGGGTCCCGGCAGGGTGGGAGCCGCCTGCGCAGCTCGGAGGGGCAGGGAGCTGGGATCTGCAGAGCTGGGGGAAGCTGCAGCCTCGTTTCACTGTGCTGGTGTGGCCTTTGGTCAGGTTTGGCTTTTTATTTTGGTTGGGGTGAGTGGTGGGGGTGGTGCTGGCCTGCAGCTTGAAGTCTGGTCTGGAAATAATGGCACCAAGGAGCTCTTCTACGAAGTTCCCATCCAGGCTCGGGTTTGCCTTCCTTGCTGCTCCTCTGCACCTTGTTCTCAAAGCTGGGAGCCCCGGCTCTCCCAGGAATTGCTCTTGCTCTTTGCTCTGCTCTCTCCTGGCTCCGTCTCCTTCCCCGTACACGGAGCCCACATCCTTTGGGTAGCCAGGAAGGGCTGAAAGACTGCGTGGAGCCTCTGTGTGTCACTCCCTGCCTGCAGCTGGAACTTCTGAGCTCATGCTTTGAGGCTTTAGGGGAGGAAAAAGCAAGGAGGTAACGTGGGTACCAAGGTCACAGCTGGGCACCCACTTTTGGAGTGTTTTGGTCACACACCCGACACCTTAACCTTAGAGCCCTCGCTGCTGGGACACACTGAGAACCGATCAGGTTCCAGTGACCAGCACTGTTCATGTGGGTTTATTTTCCCCACAAGCCTGGGGAGAGGACAGGAGAAGCTCTGGGCTCTCTGATTTGGCCTAGCTTTGTGTGGCATTGAGAGAAGGGTAAAACAGCTTAAAAACTGGTCTGCTGGTTTTCTTCACTCTGTGCCTGTTGGCACGTTTGGGGAAGCAGCTTTTGTTCTTTGCCGGGGTCCTGGTGAAGGTTGAGCCGAGGAGGAGGAGGAGGAGGATGGCCTTTGCACTGGGAGAAAGCCCAGATGAGGCCTGGGAGCCAGGAACGCGTTCGGTTCTGGCTGACCCAGCAGCACTGGCTGGGCCGTGCCTCAGACCCGGTGCTCACGGAGGCAGCCGCTTGTATGGAGCCCCTGCCCGCGGGCTGGAGCCGAGGCTGGTCCTTCAGCAGCTTTGGAGGCTGCTGAGATCCTCCCACAGAAGATGCTGCCCGTGTGGTGTGGTGTGAGCAGCGCTCTGACTAGAGCCTGCAGCGTGCGGTGTCCCTCCTAAACCCACTGATTTGGGGCTTTGCTGTGCCTTACGCTGCTGCCAGGCCTCTCTGGAGGACAGGGCTCCAGCCTCAATTCCCCTCTGCTCCCTGCCCCTCGCTGCAAGCCTGGGGGTTTCCTTGGGCCCTGCCCCGCTGCCTCCTGTTTTTTGGGGACAAACCATCCCCGTACTGCCGCGCTGCCTCAGCCCCGCTCGTGGAGCGCCAGCTCCTTCCAGATGTGAAATGGCAAATTTAAATATTGCAATTACAAACGTGTAACGAAGCCTTGTACTTCATTAATGTAAGAGGAGGAATCTGCTACGGCTACAAGGACAATTAAATATTAGAGAATGTCTTTGATTCCCATTCCTGCTGTGTAAATGGGAGGAAGGTTGCTGTCTGCTCCTTTGCCTGGGCGCTCGCGAAATGAAAAGCACACCCACTGCAAGTTGTCCTTTGATAGATTTTTAATATGATTTTAAAGAGTTTTGTTTGGCCTCATTCTTATTCAATGAGATTAAATTAAAGCACTTATCCCCTGGGTTTAAGTCAATCCATGTAGGATTTGGGACGGGGTTTGTTGCCCGGGGAGGGGGGTTGTTTGCAGGCCTCTCTGAAAGACTCCTTTCCCACTTCATTAACCCGAGCTGGGAGCGACCCCCCTCCCCTTCCTCCTCCTCCTCCTCGCCCCGACCGAGGATTTACCCAACTCCCCCATTCACATGCAAAGGACCCCGCGGCGGCCCCACAAAGGCCGGGGGCTCTCCTCGGAGCGGGGCCCCCCCAGGCCTCGCCGTCGGGGCAGGGCCGCGGGCACCGGGCTGGGCCTCGGCCCGCAGCCTCCGTTCCTTCGTTACTTTATTTTTTATTATTTTGTCTGGGGGGGGGGGTCTACAGGGCTGGGGAGGCGGCCCGAGGGAAGGGGAGAGATGGAGGGGAGGCCTTTGGGCAGCCGGGGGGGAGGCCGGGGGGGGGGGCCGGGGGCTCAGCCCGCAGCCCATCTGTCGGCTCCCCGAGCCGGAGAGCCGCTGCCCGGCTGTCCCGGGGACCAGCTGCCGGGCCTCGGCCGAGCCCAGCGCCACTTTTCAAGGCCGGGGTGTGTGTGTGGGGAGGTGGGGGGAACAATCCATTTTGCCAAGCGCTCATTTAAAGCACTTAGGCAATTATACACTTAAGATTAGCGTTAATAATTCACCAGCCCGGCGGCTGGCCTCCCCCCCCGCCCGCCCCGCGGATGCCGGCGGTGGGGCCGGGCCCTGAGGGGAGGGTACGGGGGGGGGGGGACCCCCGCCCCCCCCCCCGGGGGTCCCCCCGGGGGGCCCCCCCCCCTCCGCCTCCCCCTGCCCTCGGAGGGGAAGAAAGGGCCGGCGGAGGCGAAGCCGTTCCGTTTGTAAAGAAGTTTTATTTCCACATTTAAAAAAGGGGGAGCGGGGAGCCCGAGAGGCCGCGGCGCCCCGAGCCCCCCCCCCCCCCCCCCCAGCACCGGACCCCCCCCTCCCTGCCCCGGCCGGGCCGGCCCCGGGATACAGACTGACAAGCATCACTTACACAAATACGCCCTCAGGGTTCACAAATAAATAATTCATATACATTTTGCGCACGGTATTTACAGTTCGCCGCTTTTTGCGGGTGCGGACGGCCCAAAGCCCGGTGCCCCCCCCC